>PVKS010017372.1:0-42155 GCA_004027875.1 Aplodontia rufa
TAGTTCCTAGTCCTTTTTATTTGGAAAAAAGTTTGGGATGTGCATGAGTTCCCAGACAGGTTCCTTCAGTTGTTCTCACTCATCTCCTCCACAGGAGGTGAGATCTCAAACCAGAGGCTTATTCTTTATGTGATGAACAAGCAATAGAATAATAATCTGTTTAAACATTGAAGAAACTTGACAGAACAGGATTTCATGAAAAATTGTCCTCAATAAGATGTCTTCTCAAGGGGTTTTCTGGGGATTTTGGGACTTATAATTTCCCTCTGACTCAACGCCTTTATTTTCTAAATCTTAAATGTGATTCCACTGTGCCATGTAATAAACATTTCTTTGCATATCCAGGTTCCCTTTTAGACTATTATGCTAGATTGGATTAAAGCATTACACTCTCATTTACTTCCCCACCCTTGGCTTGATGATGACCAGAGTTTACTTCCCTACACTTTCACGGTGGTATTAATGGTGGTGTCACAGTCAGACTTTACTTGTGCTCTTGAGATATGGATTTCCTCTTGTGTTCTTATGATCTGTGATGAGAAGTTCAGGTAGCATCTGTTTCAAAGAGAATAAAGAAACACTTGAAGCAGTCTTGGATCCAACCTGCTGCATAAAATCAATTCATGGCCATACCACCCAGAGCAAATCAAATGTGGTGTACCATTGTTTTTATTTTCTGTTTGAGTATGATGGTGATGATGGTGGGGTTGTAGTGGTAAACACCTATAGCACAGTGCTCTTGTGTGATTTAAATGAGTCTGTGTGTCCTAAAACAGTATCTGACACAGAGTAAGTCTATTAAAGTCTGAAAGCATTGTTTAAACTTGTTATATGTAGTATCTCAATTAATAGTAAGACAACATTATAACATACATACTATCTTTACTTCCAAGTAGCAGATAGAAAGCTGAGACACAAAGTTAAATAATTTTCTCAAGGTTATTTAACTAAAAAATGTGAAATGCAAAACTTTGAACAGGGAATTGCTGACTCTGGAGTTCACTCCTAACCAATAAGCCATCTTCCTATTATTTTTGCTATAGCCTTAAACTTATAGACACAAGAGCTATGAACACTAGACTGTCACTTTAACCTTCTGACTTATCACATATACACCCTAAGGCAATATGGAACAGATCTTAGCTAGCTGCCAAAATAGAAGACAAAAAAGGGAAGTGATATTGGAGAGAAAAAAACTCAACATTTTCTTCAACTACTTTATGATTATTGAGTAACTACAGTTATCTTACTTTAGTTTTTTCCTAAGTGGTGACATGACAGCACTTGGTCTGTTTTTGAATTCCCTTTTCCAAATGTTGTTCTCATGAGTTAACATGTAATACTGTGTTATTTAACACAAAGAATAAGTTATTTCCAAACAAAATTGTTAAAAAGTATATATACATACATATACATATGTATGTATATGTATCTATAATTCAAAAAATAGAATTTGAAGGCAAGTAAATGGCTTTTTTTAGAAGATATTATTTTTTCTTTTAAAGAGAGAGAGAGAGAAAGAGACCATTTTTATTTAGTTTTTCATGCAGCTTTTGTTGCTCAGAGACTTTGTTGTGTATGTGGGTGCTGGGGTTTGAACTCATGTACTCAGGGATGCCAGGCAAGCACCCTAACCACTGAACCACCGCTCCAGCCCCGCGCTTTTTTTTTTTTTTTTTTTTTTTTTTTTTTGTTCAACGTAGTTTTACATATTGGAGAGAATCTCCATTACATATTCATACATACTTAGGTATTGTCAAGGTAAGTTAAGCCCGATCCTTATTCAGGATCTAGCCCCCTTCACTCATTCCCAGATCTCATGTCTCCTCTGTAATTCCCTCATGTTATAGATAGAAAAGAGCATATTCATATATATTAATTATTGAAATTTCTGGGTTTATATGCCTGCCTCAGTATAGTTTGGCTTCCCTTGGGAGTTGAGTATACTCAGCCTTATTGAGACTCCTCCTTTCCCTTCCTCCCTTCCCTCCCTTCTTCTCTTCTCTCTCTCTCCTTCATAGCTTTAGTTCCCCAGCTTATGTGATACTTCAAATTTGGTGGGTAAACTTAGCTAATTTTTACCCTATCTTTGGTTTTACTCTAACTTCCACATATGAGAGAAAACATTTGTTTCTCTGTGTTTGGGTTGTTTCACTCAGCATGATTTGCTCCATTTCCATCCATCTACCTGCAAATGCCATGACATCCTTTCTAATAGCAGAGTAGAACACCATTGTATAGATATAGCACAATTTTTTACTCCATTCATCCAGTGAAGTGCATCTGTATTAATTTCATAGTTTAGCTATTATAAAATAAGCTGTTATAAACATTAATATGGCTGTATCTCTGTAGTATGCTAATTCTAGCACTTCTGGGAAAATACAGGAGTGGAATAGTTGGGTAATATGGTGGTTCCAACACTAATTTCTTGAGGTGTATCTGCACTGCTTTCTGGAGCGGCTGTACCAGTATGCAGTTCCACCAACAGTGTGTTAAGAGTTCCTCTCTCCCCACAACCCCTCCAGCATCTGTTATTATTCATATTTTTCATTTTTGCCTCAAAGGCTCTTTTTGGAAAACTGTATTTTAAATTCTAACTATTACTGCTCAGGAACATTAAGGATTTTGAGTTTACTTATGAAATCAAACATTCCCTTTTAGGTAGCCCAATCTTTTATCTTGTGTCAAGGTAAGTATAAGGATGCTCAGTTGATAGTTGTTTTCTCAAGCTATCTTTTTCCCCAAAGTCACCACTGGTTGGGAATTGTTATATTTTGGATGAAAGGTGTCTCCCAAATGCTCATGTGAGACAATCCCATATTATAAAGGAATGAAAAAATGCTCTTGATAAGTCTCTTTTTCAAATATTTTCTGTAACATGTGTAGTGGTAGGATTTCTCCGGGCCTTCAGAAAAATAGGACATTCGCCTTTCCTTTGGCTCCCAAAATGGAATTTGTACTTTGTTTGGAATTCAAATGTTTTGTTGCCTTCTCAGTTCTGGTAAAAATACTTAAATTTAGCAGTCAGTTTTGGGAATAGTAACGTTCAGTTTGGCAAGCTGAAACACATTCTTCTGAATGCCTGGAGAAATCCTACCACTGCACATCCTACAGGAAATATTTGACAAAGAGACTTAGCAAGAACATTTTTCCATTCCTCTATAATTTGGGAAAAAATTCTAGAGCAAAAGTTTTCCTTTTAGTGGATATTCTATTACTCTGGTAAAACTTTTTGGTGTCTTGGTAGGCTGGCCTTTTGACCTAAAATGATGCCACAAGAAGAAACACTTAGGTAAATGAAATAAAACATAAAAAACATGCAAAAATGAACTAAACCAAATACTGAAGAAAAGTCGTTTTGAGCCATATTTCTAATAATAGATGAAATGACAGGCTATTATATGCAAGGATATCCATGAATTGAATGGAATGGAAATGGGACCTGTAATAAAAAAACATAAATTTTTACATATAAGGAGAAATTATCAGAAAGCTGCACTAATTAAGAGTACTAATTCCAAAATTCTAAGAGGTTGTGCTTACTGCCAGTTGCCTTGATCTCCTCATGATGATAGAAACACGAACACATTTTTTTTCTGTCTTCATCACCTAGCCACTAAACACAAAGAAAATAAACATTGTAGTGCTAATAGGGAGAGTCAGATCATCCTTGGAACAACACTTCACAAGCTGCTTCATCTCACTTGTTTCTGTCTGAATGTGGCTTATTCAGGTGTAGTTCTGAAGAAGCAGTATGAGGTGTTGTGGTCAGGTAGCCCCTTCAACTCAGTTTATGTTCTGCCAGACAGTAATGGTTAATGTGCTTCCCGATCACTGTGAAAGATAAGCCTACTCCATTGAGTAAATCCTTTCAGGTTTGATAGGGGCATGACTTATGGCCATTGACCTGATGATTTTCCTGAATCTAGTCTCAGGAAATAGAATCAGCTTAGGACACTGAAATATAACTTTTAGGTAAACCCTGGGACCTCCAGGCATTTCTTTTTGCATATTTTGTCAAATCATTTTATTTATTTATTTATTTTTGGTGAGGTCCAAGGGCTTAGGAGTACTGAAGAGAAAAGAAGGAAATGTCCACTCTCTGTTTGATTAAGATAGGGCAATGCTTTGGACATTAATGTGAATCTAAATCACCTGGACAGTGTGTGGACCCACATCACTAGGCTCTATGTCCAGAATTTTTGACTCATTGCGGGTCTTGGTTGAAGCTTGAGGTCTTTGCAGGTATACTGATGCTGCTAGTCTGAGGACAACTTCAATAGGGCATATAGATAAAGCTTTTAGAGTTCAGGGAAGTGCTTTCTCAGCTTTGATGCTCAGACTTTGTACTTTTGTTGCCTGTAAAGAAAAGGAAGGAACAGAGGCCAAGTAAATATGTGTAGACGGGGAGCCAGAGACACCAAGAACTCTTAAAGTCCATCATTTGGAAAAAACATTTGCAGACATTTGCTTGCATAATAAACTTACAGGTAACTACAGGTTTTCCCTTCCTTCTTTTCTCCCTTCCTTGCTTCCCTCTATCCTTTCCTCTTTTCTCTCCTCTTTCTCTCCCTTCCCTCTTCCTCCTTTCCTTTTTCTCTCTTTCTTTCTTCCTTCCATACAAGCAAATTAAATAAGACATTTTAGGAAGTAAGTGGCACACACTTAAAATACATACTTAGAAAAAACATCATCTTTAAGATGTGCATTTGCCAAATTTAAATCATGCAAAGAAAATATGCTTAAGAAGTAAACACTTGATCTTCTTACTCAGGAAGATTTACTCCTTTTAACATTCCATTGGGAGAACATTAAAATAAACTCTTCCTTTTCTAAGTAGGTAATATCTCTTCCTTTTCTAAGTACGTAACCATTTAGCTTCTGACATGAAATAGATAGTAGCTATCTCTTGCCTTTCAAAACATTAAAATTGCTATAGAAGTCATGTTTAATTTTTAATGTGTTTTTTTTTTTTTTCAAAAGTTACTCTAACTTGTAAAAACCTAAGTCAGAAACTAAAATGGATGTTATCCCATGGACGGATGGCATCATGGCATCAGTTGAAGTGTATTTTTTTTTACTTTAAGGTGATTGATGTAATTTTCTATTAAAGTGACCTTTGCTAGAAATGTTTTCCCTGTAATGATTTCCTGTCCCTCTGGCTCAGCAGTCAGAACAGAAAATCTGGCTTAAGCCTGTTTCAGCTACTTAATGTTGAAATGAGAAGAAAAGATGACCCTGAAGCAAGCATAGCTGAGGATCCCCATGATCTCCAATCCTAAACTAGTCTTGCCGCTCAGAGCTCCACAGCCCTCCATGATATTCTCATTCAATAGTACCTATTACTTTAAAAGAGTTCCACTCTGATTTTTAATTTGGACCATCTGTGGTCATGGAAGCAACATGTGGAATTCCTGAAGAATGTGCTTACCTGTTCTGTACCATGTATAGGTGCATAAATATGTGCATGATAGGGAAAGGATTACATTATAAAGAAGAACTAGGCAAATGTATTAGGTAGTGTTCTGTTGCTGTGACAAATGTCAGAGATAAATCAACTTAAAAGAAAAAATGTATTTTGTCTCATGGTTTCAGGGATTTCATTTCATTATTAGGGGGCTCTATCACTTTTAGCCCTGTGGCAAGGCAGAATGTGATGGAGGAGAAGCATAGGAAGAAAAGTGGCCCACCTCTTGGCAGTTGGAAAATAGAGAGTGTGAGAAAGAAAGGGTCCAGGCAGGAAATATACACATGTGGGGCATAATCCCAGTGACCTACTTTCTCCAACTGGAACCCACCTATAGTTTCTATCCCTTGCCAATACTGCAGCCAGCTGTGGACCAAGCCTTCAAAACATGACCTTTTGGGGGACAATCCAGATCCAACCATAATAATAAGAAAGAGACTAAGAAAAGATATGAAGCATAGGAAGGGGATAAAGTAGGATTATACACATGCAATTTGAAATAGCTCATAATTTTTGGGCTTGTGATTAAGAATCTATGTGTGTGTGTGTGTGTGTGTGTGTGTGTGTGTTTGTGTAAAACCAGCCCATTATTGACTGTGTCTAAGATTTATGCCTTCAATTCCTTTATTAATCCATAAGTCACATTACTTTTCTGATCTATGTGGTACCACAAGGAGTGTAAGAAAAGCATACCAACATTCCTGTTATTTTCAAAGTGATTTAATTTTAATTACAAAGGAGGATTGTTTTTCTGTAGTGCATGAACCTTTTTGTTATTTTCTCACATAAAAGGCAGGGACATTTCTATGTTAGCTTCATCTAAAGGAAGTAGCTATAATATGAAAGTTTTAGGCATTTAAATTTCTCTTAGATATGAAGTAGAAGTACTAAGCAGAATCAGTTAATAAAGTTTGCTGTTAAGTAATAATCTGGTAAATAGTTATTCATTCCTTTACTCATATCAATAGTATCTAATGTGGTCATTTTAACGAGTTTGATATGGATCGAATACATCCATTCTCCCTTGTAACATACATGCATGCATGCATATATTTTCACACATACATACATGCACATCTACTTTCTTCTTAGTGATAAGAAATACCAAGAACAAGTAGAAAAACATGTATGATTTTTCTCATTTTAACTTATTCGTGAATTTGTTGAAAAGCCCCCATTTAGTTAAATATTATGAACTTTGCTCAGCAAGCTGGTCTCCTTGTAAATATTCCTTCATGATATTTAAATATGCATTATACCTGATTGTATGTATTATGGTATGAAGTAATGGGATTAAGACATAGAATGACAATATTTTAACTTGGGATGATTTAGAGGACGATACAGTTAAAGCACACGTTTTTGGTACAATGCAAATCAATTTAGGTCAACTGGTTTAATTTCAAATAGCTCTAAAAAGAAATAAAAGTAAGTGAATTTGTTGGAGGAAGATCTGGAGACATCAATCTCTTTATCTCTGTCATCTATCTGCCAAAAAGTTTGACATGATGAAAGAATTATAAAGAAACAAGCAGAAGAAAGAAACTGTGAAAAGGTTTATAAATATGAATATTAAATTTTCCTTGGAATCTTAAATTTCTCTAGACATATATCTGACTCAATATGCTATCTGACTCTGCATTATCTCTCTTCCCTTTCTCAGTTAATTCCTTATGTCCACACCTTTTCTGTCTGTTAAAAGCCACCTAGCTTGGCAATCTGGATGTCAAGTGGTAAAGTATTCCTCCAATAAGTCCAGTCCTGTAGAAGATAGAACAGTTTCTCAAGGACTCAATTTTTTTAAACTTATTTTTTTTTTTTTTTTTTTTTACATTTTAGTGGAATTGTATTCAGTAGACCCCCAGAGAGGTCTGGAGGTGTGTCTGCTTCCCACTGAACATCTTTCTATGCATAACTAGAGTCAATGAATTAAAGGGAAGGCTGAATTCAAAAACTTCAACAATAAATCATAAGTAGATATATATGTATGACTTTATATTTACTTTACACATCTGTAATTTGTTTCTATTTTTTTAACATTTTGACTTTTGATTGTTGTATTGCATGATCTGCTGAAAAATCAGATTTTATTTTGACTAATACTATATTTTTCACAAATAATTTTGAAACTCAAACCATTTTAGTAGATATACTTGGGCATTTTACAGAAATAAATTTTACAGAAATAAAGTAAGTATTTACTTACATATTCTAGAACTGGGTTGTAGAGTTTAGTTTATATTCCCATTACTTATTAATCTGAAAGTAACCTTCAGATGGAAAATAACCTGCGGTTTTTTTTACCCATAGGTCCAAGCAGAGAAGAATACTATGTAAGGAAGAAATATACTCTTTATTTTTGCTCAAACAGCTCTGCCAAGTCCAGGCATACATCCAAGACACCAACACCACAAGAGGAGAACATGCTAGGTATTCTTATTCATGCTGATGTATACTATACTTTCAAATTTTTCACTTTGTAAAAGTTCTTATTTCAAGGAAAGCAATTCTCCCTGCCTGTACCCCATTTTTATCTCTGAAATAGGTTTAAAAATGCAAGATCCTTTTGGGATGGAACTTTTTATTATTAAGAGCTTACTCTGTCTCCTTTGAACTACATAGTACATCATCACTTATCAATAAATCATTCCAATGGCTTCCATCACCTTCTTTCAGGCTGGAAAGTTGCACTTCCTCTGGTCTGACAAACCTCTTAGGTTACTTCTTCCTTAATGTATATCAAATGTATCTACATATTAAGTGATATTTTAAGAACTCCAAATATCTTGGGGTTAAGATGGTGTTCTAAAATAGCAGAATTCTATTTTTCTTTTTAAAAGGTAAAAGATAAAATTGTAAATTATTATATATTTACCCTTTAGGTGTTCATCTGTTTATTTTCTGTCTATATAGATTGTGGGCTCCATTTAGCTGTGTATCTCTCTTAATTATCTTTTTGACACTCTGTCTTGATAGAATGTTTTAAACAAACTAGATGACCAACAAAATTGGAATTGATCTTTGAAAATTCTAGAAGCACATGTTAATTTATCTCCCACCCCCACTTTATCAAAAGTAATATAGACAAAGAGAAGAGCAGGAAGAGATCTTACATCATTATGATACTTGAGGAAATACATGTGATCTTCTTTCTTTTCTCTTCTCAATCATGCACAGACACACTCATGCTAGCAAACACCACTTTGTCTAAATTCACTTATCCAATATTAATATTAATTAAATGTATGTGGTTTACTTTATGCAAACTCTTTACTGGGTGAGAGAATATTCTTAGGAAGTCGATTTGGAAAGTTATACAATGTCATAATACTAAGTGGCAGGTAGTGGAACCGGACCTTGTGTTTATGCATCTGTTTTATTCTAAGAGGTGAGGTTATCTCTCCTCCTTCCACATGTCCTGTTGCTCTGAAATTCAACTGTGTTTGCCCCTTCTGACTTTTCTCTATTTTTACCACAATCAACATTTAAAACTTCTCTACTGTATTATTTCTTTTTCCCTGAACATGCTCAGATATCTGGGTCCTAAGTTTCTCTATCTTGACCTTGTACTTCTTTATCCTTACAGTTTACTGCCTTCTGTTCATGAAGGAAAAGTCTACACTCCTTGCCCCCACTTCTTCATTTCCCACTTACAATGCAACTCACAGCAGTTTGCTTTTTGTGCCAAGCAAACTGATATTGCTCTGGAAGGAAGGATTAACAACCAAAGGACTTATTCCAACTTTTATATTCCTGGAATAAAGACCTGCAGTAATAAATTTTATTGGATGGATATATAAGCTTTTTGACTTTCTTTTATCTGAGGGACCAGTTGTCGTTCACTGCCTGACATCTGCTTCTAAGATTATCCCAAGAGCATCTCTTCTGTATACCATGTGAGCTGTGATGCTTTGTGTTTTATTTTTATTACAATCTCATACCATACCACTCTTCTCAATTTAAATCCTCTTCTCTGTTCTCTTTGGATATCCTTCTCTTCTGACTCAGCTGACACATTACCAGTATGCATGTGAGAGGCCAGTGTTTGTGCTGGATAGAGAGAGAAATTGCATATAGATAATGGACAATATGGCTTCAGTTTTCTTATGGTCAGTCTAACTTCTTGGTGTTAAATGTTGTAGAAATATTAATATTTAGAAAATTCTTCTTGACAAGTCATAATTTTGTCTTCCTAGTATTCTTTCTTCCTCCATAACTTTAAGACAAAGTATCATCATCCACCTAGTTTTTGAATCTTGGAGTTCTCCTTGAATCCTTACCCTTAATCTATCACGTCCAACCAACTGCCATATCCTTCTGATCTCATCTCCTGAATTGTTTGTAAATCTGTTTCCTGTTTTGCATCTCAATATTTGATAGCAAGATTAAGCAGATTCTCATTTTCATTAACATGAAAGAGCAAAAGAGCCAGGTAGCATAACTCTTTGCCTTCAGCATGTTGCTGTCTCCCTGGTTTGTCACCCAATTCACTCCTCATCTGGAATATAGAAAGGTTCATCAAAGATAAAACTTTGTCATGGCTCAGAAGCTGAGGCTTGAAGATCTCAAGTTCAAAGCCAGGTTAGCCCTAAACCACTTAGCAAGACTCTGTCTCAAAATAAAAAGTGTAAAGGGCTGGGGATATGGTTCAGTGGTGAAGAGCTACTGGGTACAATCTTTGGTACCCCAAAATAAAAATAAATTTTTGTCCATATTACCCTCCTTTTTGAAAACCTTCAGTGGCTACTAACCGTGTCTCTATAGGCTAAATCCATCGCTTAGTTTTGATGTTAAATATTTTCACAAACTATTGTTTCCATTTTTCTGCACTTTGCTGTTTGGATCTCTTCAAGACTAATATTGAACTCATTTTGTCTACAATGCAATTCTCAGATATGGGGCTTAGTTTGTTCATCAAGGTTGGTTTTCATCTGCTGGGAATCCTATCACTTATCATAACTCTTTTGTCATCTTGTAATACCCCAGGTATTTAAAACCAAGACAAAGAGATGGATTTAGTCTATAAATGCTGAGTAGCCACTGAAAGCTTTGAAAAAGGAGGATGAACTGTAACATTTTTTTTTGAAAGGTCACTCTAGATACCAGATGAGGAGTGAACTGGCTAATGAGCTGGGGAGACAGAAACACACTGAAGGCAAAGAGTTATTCAATTTGGCTTTTTCATTCTTTCATCCTAGTGATAATGAGACCATCAAATGGCTGTTTGTGGAAGAAAATATTAATAAAATTTACAAGCAATTCGGAAGGTGAAATCAGGATTTGGCAGTTGGTTGGGTGTGATAGGTAAGAGTAAGGATTCAATGATAAGTCCAAGCTGGATGTTTCTGCTTTCTATAATCATATGGAATGTGGCAGGCAAAGAACAGTGATACATTTACTCTATTTCTTTTGTGGATAATTACAGCGAAATATCAAACTAAGTCATATTATAAAGGCATTAAAGAAAAAGGAATGAGCCAGAGTTCTTACAATTTAGTTGTCACCAAAATCAACATTAACCTAGGTGGTCATATTTTGATTTCAGTAAAAAATACAATTCATATAAAATTATTGAAATTTTCTAAACATCATCCATGTCCTAAGTTTCATAGTCATAATGGTGAAAAATATATCTGACTAAAAATTCAGAAAGTTATAAAAATTTACTTTCTTTTAACCACATTGTTTTTTTAGATATCTACTCTTTCCACAGTGCTTTCTCTTTCATTCCCTAGTCTCTAAAATAGGGATAATGAGATCTTTCTCTTGCAGTTACTGGGATGATTACATGACATATTTTATATAGGCTCTGACCCTGAACTGGGTGAGTACTCAATCAATGGAATCTCTTCCTCTCTTCCCTATTGTTTTCCATTCCTGCTCCTTCCCTCCTTTTTTTTTCTATCACACAGTAGATTATTGCTACATTGTCCTCTCTGGTCTTACTTGTTATCTTCTTTTGCATTTCATCTTTTACTCTGCTCTCTGGGCAAAAAGTAAGCTAATTACAAGGCCATTAAAAAGATCAGTCTTCTAATTCTCTGAAATGTTTATTAATATTAAAATCTGTCATGATTTTTAACTTATATTTTGAATGTTGGAAGAAAGACATAAAACATTTGTGACATTCTAGTCCAAGCCATTTTCACGACATTTTGAAGCACGCACTAGTCCAGGCTTAATCTATGTCCAAAGCTTTCTTCTTCATAACCATTCTAAGGCATGTCCCCTAACGTTAGAATAGAATTAGCATCAACACTTTATTCTCTTTTCTGAGATAAGGGAAAGCATGTAAGTCATTCCTACTTGACTGTTTAATTAGGAATAATTTAAAGTGGACTTCTTGGTGTGTATACAATTTAAAGATCTCCAAAACATGCTTTTAAATCATTGAAAACCATTGTCATCTTGTATAATTTTTTTAGTGGCTGTCGTTCATGCAACAAAATACCTTCGAATAGGGCAATGGCCCAAACTGATGGGATTATCTTTTGCTGCTGCTCTTACTGAGCTCCCTCCCGCCAGAGAAGCCTTTGTTTCCATGGGCAACAGGGCTGCTATGGCACACTGATCCTGAAAAGCCAAGATTGCCTCTCATGCCCTGAGGTAAACAGTTGCCTGCTGCACTACATAAATACCGAAAGCTCAACTCTCCTGGTAAAAGACCTGACCAGCATGAATTGAGGGCTAACTACAGGCTGCTCCTAAAAGCTCACCTCCCGACAGCTCCCTGATAAAGGTTCCCAGAGAGAGTGCTGTATGTCCTGTGGTTTCAAAAATTTCTGTCACTTAGGGGTGGGAGTCTTTTGTCAGATGTTTGCAGCTTTTATATTGGTTTGACATACAGTAGAATGTCATTAATGTCATCATTGCCTTTCAAGTTCCAAGAGGAACACAATTTCCAGCAAATTTGTTTATTTCTAAATCAAGGTGAGTTGGAGGAATTTTGATTATACTTGGAAACCAACAGTTTTGGGTGTGTGCACAAATAATCATACATTCTTTGTTATGAACAAGCTTTGGGTGATTATTTTAACATAAAATTTAATAGGTCATCCTTTCTCCTTCTCATTTGCAGGTTCAAAATGTATTTCAGTGTATGATTGCTAGGCTGCTTCTAAATAGTGTTTGATAATATTTGGAAAATTTAGGTGATACCAGCAATATTGTTTTTGCAATTTAGGCTGAGTAAAAGCGTGATCAGCCTATGTATTCATTTCTATTTCATCACAATATTTATGTGGGAAAGCAGAAACAGTTCTGAGGGGGGAGGGATGACTAGAGTTTGGTAGTGTTGAGTTTACGTAACTTCTCTTCAAAGGTAACAGTTTCCTCTGTCCCAAACACTGTATCTTATCAAGGAGCACCAGTAGGTAGTCAAGAAAACCTTTGCCAAATTCTGATGATACATTTGATCTGTGAGGATAAGAAGCATGACATCCAGCTCCCTATCGTGTTCCTATTCCCAGCCCATCTTGGCACTGAATATGGTATTTCATAAGGTCTGCTGAAAGACTGAAGCCTAGATTACCAGAAGTATTTTGATACACCAAAAAAATTAAAATACACTGCTACACTGGAGGGAGAGACACATAAGAGAATACCTTTAACATGTAAGTGTGTGGTGGAAATATGGTTCATCAGGATTCTGCTGCTGATGTCTAAAATAATACCAAAATGGTGAATTGATATTAAGCAAGAGCATCATCATACATTTGTATTAATGGTTATGAAGCATGTCTTATTTGATCACTATAACTACAGGATGAATTAGGGAGGGAATCATATTTAATATAATGTAAAATAAATGGAATTGTGGGAACTTGAATGATATTCCTAAGGTCTCATGGAAGTCATTTAGGTCCTCCGAATGCTTTACTAGTACTCTGTTTTACCCCTGCCTCCTCAAATTCTCAGGAGAAACAGTGAAGGTGAGGGTCTAAGAATGCAGGGATAAGATAGCAGGGATATCTAATTAGTCATTTAGCCACACAGAATTCAGATAAATACATTAAAAATTTTTAGAAATTCATTCTTACAGAGAACTGAAGATTTTCTAGATGTAAGAACTTTTTGCCATAAAGAATATATGATTTTAGGCAATATAGATCAAAATATTACTTATCACCATTTCCAAATGCTTTCAATTTAATGACATTTTGGATTGATTATTCATTTTAATTTTCACACAAGTCACCTAATTGAGTGATGTTGGAACTAGACTACTCTTTCAGCTGACTCTGTGTCCTATGATTTTTTCACTCCTAAGCTAATTGGCAACATGTCCTGAATGGAGTCTTTGGCAGTCCTGCTATTGTGGTTTATAACCACAGCTAAATCTCCACCTGGACCTGGACCGGCTTCATTTCCAGCAGCACCACGGATGCTATCTGCACAGTGGCTCTCTGCAATCAGTGTTCCAATTCCATTAGTGACAGAAAACAGCTGTGTGACTTGATGTGTCCAAGCCTGTCCCATATACTGAAAAAATGCTCTTTCATTTATTGAATATTTGCTATCTGCCAGTACTGTGCAGCGTTTGCTTTCCTTTATACAAGAGAACAGAATAGTCTCTGCCCTTCACCAGACTCACAAACACGTAATGGTTCCTTCACCTTTCTATATAAAGAAGAGAACATAAGGTTACAACAATTAAGAAATGTCTGAGGCAAAATTTCTAAAGAACTAATTTACTGGATGAAGTCATAGCTGTCGATATTATTATTAGGTTGCTCATCTCCTAAAATATTTGCCACAAGAATTTAAATTTAGTCTGCAGGTGTCAGAAGAATATTTTTATTTAAAGTTACAGTTTGGTGTGAAGATGCCTTCTGTAAGCATTTGAGCAGTTTTCCATGGATAAAAGTTTATTTCGGTTTCCCAGGAATGTCTGAACCCCAGGATCAATATCATGATTGGCCTGTTCTAGGATTTGATTCTTCAAAGAGATAATATAGTTTTGGGTGATTCAGGAGTCTTTTCTTTTCCAACTGTTGGAAAATCAAGTGTGTGATACTGGTTTTGTTACTCTTCTTCTACACTAAAATCTCAAGTCCTATTTTTAAAACATGCATTGCAGGTAATGTAATGTACAGGAAGGACACAAGCCTCAGATTCAGTCAGACGAGATTTGGAACCTGAGTTTTTATGTTTACTTTGGGGAATTACCTTCTCTGGCCCTGATTTCTTCATTTTTAAGTGAAGGTAAGATTTCCTGTCTTAGGTTTTGAGTTACAAAATTAATATCAAAATAGTCATAAAGCAAAATAAAGAACAACAAAAGCAGCCCACAAATAGTTATTACAGGTGTAATCCTTTTCACATCTACCTTTCTAAGTATTTAGTGGTTCTTATATTGATTGATAATAGCAGTTCTTCTAAATCTGGGCTACCGAGCTGAACATTATAACGTATGGTTGCTTCCATGCATTTGTAGAATTGAATTTTAAGGCTGATTTCCACAGAGAAGGAAAAGCACCAAAACAAATGTGTATTCATCTGCTTAAGCATATTTTTCATCTATACTTTCTATACTACTTCACTGCTGAATTTTTGCAACTAAAGTGACTATTGATTTTTCATCATTGTATTCAGTTGATTAACAAACACATTGAAATCTTTGATAAAAAAACCTTGACAGATTAAAAACCTGAAGAACTGCAAATATTTTTAGGCAGTAACGAATATTTAAATGCTTCTACAGACGCATTGTAGAGAGTGAAAAGGGGGTTCTTGCTTAGTCTATTGTTTTCCTCGGAATGATTTAATGAAGGTTTTGAGGGGAGAATGCCAGACTCTCTTCGGTGCCAGTGCTCAAACACACTGTAATGACATGCGGCTGCGTGCAGAGCTCAGAAACTCTTCGTCAGTTCGCTAACATATGTGAATTGCCTATGATGTGCCTGACACTCTGCGAGGCACTGCAGAAACTGCAGAGTGACAACAGACAACATGTCATCCACCGAGGTAGTTCAGAATCACTACCTGCTGGACCGGGTCTGTGTTTCATCACAAAGCTCTCTAAGTTACCACTGAGACCAAGTTGAGATAAGAGTCCCACGCTTGGCCATTCAGGATCTGTCTCTTGAAAATTCAGAATTAAAATAAGACCTTCAAATTTGGAGCACTGAAGCTGAACCACAGTAGTCTGACTGAAAGAGGGTCATAAACAGATACAGTGAGATGTTTAGAACTACCTGATCTTCACCTTTCAGTTTTGTTAACCTAACCTAAGACTGCTTTCACTAGACGCAGTCTTCTATTTAAGTGGGCTCAAAGCAATCTGTACTTGTAATCCCTCTTCCCACTAAAAATATCTAAAATAATATATTAACCAATAGCAAATAAAAGTGTATGATGTACAACAATGTTCAACACCACTTATTCGTTAAATATTTCTAATTTGATCATACTTTTCCTTAAGTGACTTATCAAATGAAAGAATGTATTTTCATACCCTGTGTTTTAGTGCTCTGTGTTTCTGTGTATATTAGTCTCATATGCTTTCTTAGATGTTAGGAACCTGACTACTGCCATATGTCAGGAAGCTCATGCTTCTTGTAAACTCAAATCCACTTTATATCCTATAGAAGTAATTGCTAAGTCCCAACAGCATGAAAACGAAGCATTTTAAAAGCTTCAAGCATTTCAGAGAGGTAGTATTCATTGACTAATACCAACCCCCTCACCTGCTTTCTTATTCTTTCTAGTACTACTTACGATGTGGCTTGTACAGATGCATCGTTTAAACATTTCACCCCAACTTAGATAGTTGCCTGCAGAAGAGCAGAGACTTTGTCCTATCCCCATCCATTTAACCAGCCCCTAAAGATGCATACTTCTTCTTAAGCACCCAGAGAATATCCATATAATGAATAAATACATAGGTACAGCACATACACTGAGATGGTGAGGCTCACAGACTTTGGCACTGACTAGACTTGGGATTAAATAGTAGTTTGTCACATGTTCGCTGCATTAATTGAGGTAAATTAATAAACTATTCTCAGTCTGTCTTTTCATCTATAAAAGGGACATCATAATCACTTATTCTTTATATAGTTCTGTGCCTCATTCCCCATAAGTGCTCAGTAAATGGCAGATATAGTCATTTAGATATTGGTTTGTGAGTGCTCAAAATGTGATTGTAGTTCTTTCTTTTTCTAATTCTCCCCACGGTAAATGACATTTTGTTTCAATTTTAGTTTTTATTTTATTTCAGTTAGAGTGATTTATTAAACACAAATATTTTCCCCTTATGTTCTCTTCTTTTGACTATAATACAAAGTTGCAAATCATGTCTTCATATTGTTCTTTTTCTGAAAAAGGTCAAGTATATTAAAGAATTTTATAATTAAGCCCAAGAACTGAGCATGCTGCATCAGTTCCCTGTTTAGCCTATTCTTGTTGATCAGAGTAATTATTATCTAAAATTTCTACCTTCCAACGGAAACACATGAATTGTGTGAAAGAATATTTTAGATGCCAGAATATTTATATTTTCTTTCTCAAAAGAAGATATACAATTCATTTTAAAAGAAAAATGAAAAAAAATTTATTTACATGTAATGTCATGGATTCTTCAATCATAAAAGAAGCTATACTTATTAAGAAAATGTTATTTTTTACACCTTACAACACACAAGGCTGTCTAGCTGTTCTCAGTCCTCAGACACCTTATGACACAGGAAGCTTTACATTGTCTCTTGTTCTTATATCACCTGCAGCATTCATTAGAGTGCAAAGTACGTGACAAAGGCATCGGTCACATGAGTGATCATCTTGTCTTTTTTAGACTAGATGTTGACCAGTGACTATTTCTAAGTGACCACATTCTATTGCATGTGGGACAACAAAATCCTGTTATTTCTTTTCCCATAATGAACAGACTTCTAGAATTATTTAGAGTGTTGATGGTTGGTAATCAGTTATAAAATTGATTAAAAAATATTGTTCTGGATGTGGATACGATGTTTTCCCACTATAATTTATTGAAGAAGGTATCCTTAACCCATTGACTGTTCTTAGCAACTTTGGTGAAGATCAACTAACTGTAAATATGTGGAATCATTTCTAGATTTTCAATGCTGTTCTACTATGCCATGTTCTGTTCCATATCATGTTTTTAAATTTTATTTTAACATAACTTTGTGTTATATTTTGAGATAAGGCAATGTGATACCTTCAGTTCTTCTTTTTTTTTTTTTGTCCTGAACTCATTGTCCTTGTGCATGCCCGGCAATATGAAAACTTCCACATAATAAAAAAAATCCAATCAATGCAGTTAAGAGACAACCTCTAGAGTAAGAGAAAATGAATGCAAATCACTAATTTGATAAGGAGTCAATATTCAAAATGTATAAGGAACTCAAATAAATCCATAACAGAAAACAGATCAATTAAGAACAGGCCAAAGACCTGAGTAGGTTATTTTTAAAAGAAGACATATAAATGGCCAATAATAAATGAAAAAAATATCTAACATGGATAATCATTAGGAAAATGTAAATTAAAGCCATAGTGATATATCACCTTATACCAGTTAGAATGACTTTCATAAGAAAGACAAAAGATAGCTTCTGGCAAGGATGTTGAGGATAGGGAAAGCTTAAATTTATATAACAGTGTAGCTGGTATGGAAAATAGTATGGTACTTCCCCAAAAGATTAAAACTGGAATTACCTTGCTGGTCATAGTGGCACAGGACTGTAATCCCAGCAACTCAGGTGGCTGAGGCAGGAGGATCACAAGTTCAAACCCAGTCTCAGCAACTTAGAGAGGCCCTGAGCAACTTAGTGAGAACTTGTCTCAAATTAAAAAAAAAAAAAAAAAAAAAAAAAGTAAAAAGGGCTGGGCATGTGGTTCAGTGCTTAAGCTTCTCTGGGTTCAGTCCTTGGTACAAAAAATAAAACAAAAAAAATTACCATATGCTCCAGCCATCTCACCTCTGAGTATATATCAAAAGGAAATAAATTCAATATGTCAAAGTGATACCTATGCTTCTAAGTTCATTGCATCAAAATAGTTAAGATGGAGAATCAACCTAAGTGTTTACCAACAGTCTGAAGAAAATAAGGCATGCATACGTGCACACACATGCACACATACATGCACACACAACAGAATATTATTCAATTTTGCAAGGAAGGAAATCTTGTTATTTACAATAGCATGGGTGGCTCTGGATTACATTATGTAAGTGAAATAATGTAAGCACAGAAGACACTGCATGATAACAGTTATGTGTAGAAATCTTAAAAAGTAGAATGCGTAGAAGTAGAATGGTGCCTGCTAGAGACTAGGGGGAGATCTTGGTTAAAGAGTACAAAGTTTCAGCCAGACAAGAGAAGAAAAGTTCTGGAGATATATTGTACATTGTTCTGGCTATACTCAATGATAATGAATTGTCTTCTTGAACAGAGCTAAGTAGGAAGATTAAATATTCTCATCACAAAAAAGCATGTGAGGTGACGAATATGTTAATTAGAATGATTTAATAATTTCACAACGTATCCATATGTCAAAGAATCATATTGTATTACCACATTCACAACTTTTATTTGTCAATAAAACCTAATAGCTAGAAAAAGTGCTAAAAGAAGCACTTAAATGGGATACGAGGGAAGCTGAAGATTAGCATCATTAACATCACAATTTTTCGTAAATCATTTGTACCTACTTACCTTGAAGGGATGCTACCTATTAACTACCACAGAGTACCCCCTTACTTTCAGAAAGAGTTTGAAAAGAAAAAATTCAATAATTTCAGAAATGGAAAATTAAAACATAAAAGATTTGTTAATAATGTATTCATATCAGTTATTAATTTCCTAATATATATCAAAAACTAAAATAATGTCTCTTATAGTAACCACTCCTTTGAATCCAACACTGATCTTCTGAGATTGTAGAGTTTAGCTGATTTTAATTCGACTTTATTGATGCTTCAAAAACTTAGAATAGTGGGTTATTGATTGTTCAGCTGCATGTAGCTTACAGAAGGTAAATCTGTTTTAAGTTTTGCTGATTGATTTCAATGTCTGCCTTTAAGGGTTATCACCATTAAACTGGTTATCACCATTAAACCAGTTATCACTGGTTATCACCATTATAACTCTGGATTACGGTGTGTGTAGCTACTGGATAAGAGAAAGTTTAAATGGTGTCACCAATAACAACCAATAGCTGGGTGTGGTGGTGCATGCCTGTAATTCCAGCAGTATGGGAGGATGAAGCAGAAGGATCACAAGTTCAAAGCCAGTCTCAGCTACTTATGAGGCCCTGAGTAACTTAGCCAGACCATTTTCAAAATAAAAAATGGGCTATGGTGTGACTCAAGTTCCATGCTGCTGGGTTCAATAAACAAACAAATGAAATGATCCATGTCACTTTGAGTCTAACGTAAAATGTGGCTTCCACAGACCTCCTGTGACGCACACACAGTTGCACACACACTCAAACACATGCACGTATGCCACTGAGGTTACAGCAACGTTATATCAATTGTTTCTTTAACCAAGGGAAAAAAAAAACTAGAGTTATATCTTAAATAGTGCAGCAGGAGCTCAAAACAAATGAACAGTATGCAAATGCAAAAAAATGTGTAATAATATATGGGTTGACCTGCAAAGAACAAGCTGTTACAATATTTTTTTAAAAATTTTTTAAGAGAGAAGGACAGTGAGAGACAGAGAGAGAGAGAATCAATTTTTATTGAGTTTTTCGCATGGCTTTCATTGCTCTGAGACTTAGTTGTGTATGTGGGTGCTGGGGTTTGAACCTGTGTACTTGCGCATGCGGGGCAAGCACTGTACCCACTGAGCCACCACTCCAGCCCGCAATATTTTTTTGATGGAGAATATTGCAAAAGTTTTCAATTCTGTTTGATGTTAAGTATATTTGGACAGGTACCTGCCCACTTGCATTATTTTCCTGTAAAATATTTTTGCCTATTGTAAGAAAGGGAAGCTGAAAATAAGTTATCATCTATTTCAAATATTGGTATATGGGCACTTTATATAAAAGATAGTAAGTTTGTCAGAGAATGATCATTGATTACTCTTTTTTTTTTTAAAGAGAGAGGGACAGTGAGAGAGACAGAGAAAGAGAGAAACAACTTTATTTAGTTTTTCACATGGCCTTAGTTGCTCCAACACTCAGTTGTGTACATGGTGCTGGGGTTTGAACCCAGGTCCTCATGCTCGCCAGACAAGCGCCGAAACCACTGAGCCACCACTCCAGCCCCCATTGATTACTCTTAAATCTAATTTCAATCTGCAGTTCACCAGATCTATCCTTCCTTATATACCCACACTTAGAGGCAACATACATCTAAGCAATGCTTTTGTATAAGCTCTCATTTGGACTTTTTTACTTGTTATCAAGCTTGATTTAAAAGAACGTATTTCAGACAGCTGAGGTAGAAGCTATTCTATTAGCAATGGCATCTATTTTAGTGGTTACCCTCAGAGGAGGCAGATTCTGTACTGTTATATCTGTCCTGAAAAATCGAACTAGATTCAAATGAAATGTGTGGCAGACTCAACCTTGTTTCATCTTTGGTTTTCTCTCTTATTAAGAGGTCTCACGGATGCATCTCTGTACTAAAAGGACATGACTTTTGATTTCAAAGAACTAAACGTTTTAGCAGCAGTTTTTTCTGGCTGATTGAAGAAAACACAGGACAAATCTCTTGTTAAAGATGCCAAAAAATGTTAAAAGCAGTAAAACTAGCACATATTGATTAAGTAGAAATAGAGTGTACAAGGAAAACTTTTTTTGTGAATTCTAAAACCATGCAATATCCAAAAATAGTCATTCTGATTATCTTTTAAGATATATATCATTTCTACTTCAAAGAAAAGTACATATTTGTAAAGTGGCATAGAAGAAACAGAGCTGAGGTTGAAGAACTAAAAATACAGATCTATAAAAGGTATACCATGACCTATATGTTGATGGTGACTATTATGTGCTTTTACCATGGTAGATAATGTGATTGTTGATGTAAATGTTTGTAAGGGTCGGTGAGGAACTCTAGGAAATGTGCTGCTGATTTTGTTAGACAGCCTTAGAAATTTGACCCTCCTAAATTAAATGCAATAACAAAATGTCTGACATTGTAATAAAGGCAAGTTCTTAATTAGAATATATTTGGAAAGTTTAATGTAAGTCACTGCCCTGTTTCAGACTGGTTACATTTGAAGTGTTTGAAAGTCAAGTTGACAGCTGTTTCTTATGAATAAGTAGTATTGCAGGATGGTATGGCTTTCATGTGCCAGTGGAAAACCTCTGGACTCTAGGGGAAGATGTTACTTTGGAGATTTGGCCTGGATTTGTCACTCATGAGCATGTGACCTTGAGGGTAGAAGAACTAATGAGTAGTTTTATAAAGGCACTATTTGCAAAGAGGTAGACAGAGTTTACCAAACCCAAGAAGGGATACTGCAGTCTTCTTAGGCTCATGGAAGGTAGTAGTCCTCACCTGGTGTCTGAAGAAGTGGGAAAGGAGCAGTTGCCATAATTTTAAGAGGGTTACTGGGCAGGTGGTCTATCACAAAGGGACAGTGACAACCCACAGTGAGCCAGAAGCAGGGGACATGGGGAGAATATTTACTCCAACTCCCTCTCACAGAGGTCTCTGCCGCTAGACAAACCTAAGAGAAAAAGGAAAGGAAACATTTTGAGGCAGATCATTAAGGGCAGCTATTCAGGAAGATGGGTGGAGCTCAGGGCCACAGGGGGCAGCTCAGGAAAGGCAACACAGTACCCATACCATATGCCCCATGTTTAGGACATAAGGTCAACAAGAAGGAAGTCTTTTATCCTTGCATTTCAGTAATATGTATGAATCTGGTTTGCAATTCCTTGCAGCCCTCTCTCCATCTTTACACAATCAAGAAGATGAGATTCTTTAACCCACAAACTTGGTTGTTAGCAGGAAACCCCCAAGTAAAATCAGTGATCAATAATACCAGCTATAGCAGTAATAATTATAATTAGATTATTTTCTTTAGGTTATTGTTTCCTATTCATGTCTTTGATTTTTTTTTTATCTTTCATAGTTTAATAGCATGTTTAAACAACATCTGTATGCTCAGACTGGCTGAATTCAAACAGCTACCTTACTTACTACCTGGGAAAACCTGGTAAAATGGCACATACTTGCTAAGTGTTATTATGCTCATATTGATGCGGGATTTTTGAGATGAGGCCAGATTCTCTGCTCCCACTGGCTAATGGAGTCTGGACCTCTACAGATTCCAGCAGCCAAAACAGCCCTCTTCTAATGTTTGCAGCCATTCCCAGTTAAAACTGGGAATTTGGGCTGGCTGCAGGTGTCTGCAGGCGAAACTGTTAGCAACTCTCCAGCTAAAAGCTGGGTGTTGCAGTTCTTGCTGTGGTGGAAATTCACCCTGGGTATTCAGCGTCAATCTTCTGGGTTCTTGTCTCATGAATTTGAAGTATAAAATCCACAGACAACTACGGAAGGAGGAGTAAAAGGAGAAAGATTTATTTAGGAAGAAGAGCAGAGACTCCTCAAAGCAGAAGGGTACCTGGAAGCAGGACACCTCTAATGGAGGTCAGGCCAGGGGTTATATAGATTTGGGGTATGAGCACAATTAACATTCATGCAAAGCAGGCATTGAGAAATGCATCAACTCCATTGGTTAAAATCTATGTAAAACAGGCATTGAAACTGGTCAAGAACACCATTGGTTAAAACAAAAGGTGGCAAATACTTCCTAGTACCCACCTGTGACCACCCCCCATCTCTTAGTTGGGACAAAGGTGAGCCTCAGGGTCTTTTTGTATTTGAAGGCCCTGAGCATGCCCTGTCAATCACTCTCTGCCTCTACCAGCTAGCTCTTGGATAGGGGCCCTCCGTCCTGACTACCCAGCCATTTCACTGTCTCTCCTAATCTGTCTCAATATGAAAAAGAGGTTAATTTTGATATTTCGTAGCATTTTTGTCAATACGAATAGAAGCACTGAACAAATTGCAGTTGTAAGTATTGCTTCTGGGAAGCTGTATAAGTAACTAATTCATAAATAATAAATGTTTATTCTTATGAACTATTTTGTATATAGGAAAATAAATTATGAGATAATCATACTTTCTTAATCTGAACATGAAAATAGTATTTCCCTCAAGATATTTTTGTGAATACCAACCAAGAGAAAATATGGGAAGCACTTATAAATTCTCTCTTTTGCCATTGTTGTTACAGTAACATAACCTTTTTTTTTTTTTTGACAATCAGTATTCCCCATATGTAGGAATGAGCTGGTTGAGTCTCAA
Organism: Aplodontia rufa; assembly: GCA_004027875.1. Classification (NCBI taxonomy): domain Eukaryota; kingdom Metazoa; phylum Chordata; class Mammalia; order Rodentia; family Aplodontiidae; genus Aplodontia; species Aplodontia rufa. The sequence goes on from PVKS010017372.1 coordinate 23,772, forward strand.
TCAAGCCTCAAATGTCCCAGTAAAGTGTGTTTTGTGTTTAAAACAGCATCAGAAGGAGGAGTGCATACAGCCTTTGCTCTAGGAAAGTGGAAGTTTAAGCAAAAAAGAGAGACTTACTTAGGGGCACCTCTTTGCAGATTGATAATAAGGATTGTGGGAATAAGGAAATGAGGAGAATGTCTTATAAACGTACTCGCTCAAAGACTGTTTTAAATAGTTAGAATTAAGAAAATCAAGGTACTTTTCCAAGGTCACATTTTAAGTGATTTTGCCAGCCAAGAAAATGATAAAGGACAACTTAAGTAACAGCAGGAAAATAAGGGCATTTCTCTGGCATTGATAATGAAGTCAGTTGCAAAGCAGTTGTGATTTACTATTCTCTCTTAATGGAAGTATTAAAATATGTATGTTACTCATAATGTATAAAAAGCTATATCGTTTGCAATCTCTAAGGAGAACCCATGTATTTTAGTGGAACAAAATCCTGGAGTAAATCAATCTGCTAAAATACCCTTTCATTATGATCTGCTCAGGTTCATTTATGTAAACCCACCAAAAGATATCTTGGAAAATCTGAGAAATAGCACAGTCTTATGTGTCTCTGTTAAGGTATATGGGGATAAGGTATGCATATATATATGACATTACAATGCTGATTACTTCCAAACATCTTACAATTCGGGGATAATTTGAGAATTGGCAACATGGATGAATACAGATTCGAATCTGGGACTATATCCCAGTTTGGGGCCTTTTAATGTGCTTATTTGCAGTTTGTCCTATGAAATCTTCTTGGAGTAATAAATTACAATGGAGTTGTTTAAGAAGTTCTTGGTTCTAGTCCCAGAACTGTCATATATGGGCACTGTGACCTTGGACAAAGTCACTTAACCTTGTTGGATCCTAGTTTATTCATATGTAAAGCTTTGAGGTTGAACTCTGTGATCTCTCTGGTTCTTATGAGAGGTGAAATTTTGTGATGTTCTGTGAGTTAATTATTGAGGTCTTTTGTGGTCAAGTTTGCATTCTTCATTGTTTAAGACAGCAATAAACAAGAATAACCTCTGCTACAAAATTAGAACATTCTGTAACTTATTAGAAATAGATGAAAACAGTCTACAAAGAATAATGATTTCATAAATTGATCTAGGCACAGAGTTGAAAAATTCATAACAAAGCCTATTTACCATCTCTTTAAGTGCTTCTCTTGTTCAAAAGTAAATCTAGACAGACTCATTACTCCCTATAGTTCAAAGCTACATAACACTGTGGGTGTTTGGGTTAATGCTTTTGCAATAGTATAACTCTGTCTTCAGATCTGCCACTGCTCCTTATCGGCACCAATGACAAAGACTGCTTCTCTTCAATGCACAGAGTGGATTTAGAAGAAAGCTACCACACATATTTTTTTCATTGCTTAGATTTTTTTGCTTTCAAATTATATCTTGCTTCCCTAATATGAGGCCACTGGCCTGTGTTTCAGCTCTAATTCCCTCACAGATGTTAAAGAGGCTAATAATATCCTTGGGGTCTGACTTAGAATAACAGGAGACAGCCTGTCTTTGGGATATTTTATCCTCTCTTTTTGGAACTGTCACTAAGTCCCTCACTTGTGTCTCATTCTCTCAGGGCTAAATTTCGACACTGCAGTGAACGGTTATTTAAAATGGTGCCCACTCGAGAGGGTTTGCCTCATGAGAGTATGCTCAGTGCCTGGATCCCTGAGAATCAACAGATTTAAAGGGATAATTTTGCCAGAAGTACATACCATGAACAAAACCAAGTCTCTTCAGGACAAAGAGGTAAGTTAAAAGGCAGTGTAGATATATTAATCCCCACATACAGATCCATTTATGTAACATGTCTGAATAGAGATTGGGTAGGTAATATGGCATATCAGAAAAAACAGAACTATATTTAAATTTTAGCCTTCAGCAAGGTCATTTCCTTCCTCCTAGCCTCAGTCATCTTATCAAAAAGATGGAAATTGCATAACTCCACGTGGACTTTCTATAAGGTGTTAACTGGAATGATTGATATATTGTCCCCGGCACAATTGCCTGAAACTCAAACGTATTTCCTAAATATTAGTTCCTTTCTTTAAGAAAGACATTTTATAAAGTGAAAGATTGGCCATTTGCAGTGATTTCAAGTGATACAACAGCAGCATGGCAAAATTTCTTATATAAGGAGAGATCTGGAGGCAGGTAGGAGCAAGCGTGTTTGAGAGGTCCACACTATCAGGGATAGATGCTGACATTCTTTTGATTGTTCTTCCTGAGTGAAACATGGTTATGATTTTTCTGAGCATCATATATAGATTCAAGATAGAAAGGAGCAAATGGTGACAGGTTGTTTGCTAGGAAGTTAGAATTTGTAGTAATCTACCATTAAACTTCCCCTTAATTTTGGGTCATGTTGCTAGGTATAACTGGAAGAGAGGCTTATGCTATTGTTCAAATGTCTCCTGTAAAACTCATGATGAAATTTAATTGGCATAGCAATAACACTGGGAAACGGGACCTTTAAGAGATGATTAGGATTAATGATGTTATTGGAAGAGTGAGTGAGTCAGTTGTAGATAAAAGTCAAGCTGTCTCTCCATAGCATGTTACCTTCTCCTCCTCCTCTTCCTCCTGCTCCCTCTTCTTCTCTCTCTCATGTTCTCTTGCCATGTTATGATATACAAAAACACACTCATCTCATCAGAGTTGCCCTTTGACCTTAGATTTTCTGGTTTCCTGAGTTGTGAGAAATAAATGATTTTTATTGATAAGTTACTCAGTCTTTGGTAATCTGGTATAGCACCAGAAAGTGGGTTGAGACAGTTGGGAAGTGTAGACTAGGAAACTATGGTGGAATTCAAACAATAATGATAAAATGTCTGGAGCTATGATGGTCTTCACTCTGGAAATAGATTTCCTCTTTCATTACGTTGGAGAACGAATGTCCTGTTGCATAGAAAATACAAAAATAAATAAAAAAAGAACCACGGATGTTAGCAATTTACAATAAAACAAAAATTCCTGGGAAGGCTGAAGGCTACTATGAACCAGTGTGAGCTCCTATGACTGTGGAGGGCTAGCCACAGACAGGCACGGATGCTGAAAGCGGCAGCAAGAGAACAAGCTAGAGGAAAACTTCTTGTTTCTATGTTCCACCTCCCTGAATTGCTTTGGATTATCATGGCCTTCTGCCAGTGACAGGAATCAACAGCCACAAGACAATTTTGGGTGTGTAAAGTCAAAGCCTAGCTGGGGGTAGAAAGTAGGTGGAGGCTGACCCTTCAACACTCAAACACCCGGGAAACCTGGATTACTCCTGAGGCAAATGCCTCTGCCCAATTCTCCTATTTCTATGAGCTGAAACCAAAGAAGTTTCTTGGTAGAACAACCTTATACAGGAGTTTTAACTTATTTTGTCTCTTGTATGAGATTTAGCAGATTGTCTTTCAAGGGTTTAGTTATCTTCAGGATGTCACCTCTATGGACATGGAGTTGTTCATTATATTCCGTTAGTGTCCTTTAAATGTTCACAGGTCTGTAACGATGCTAGCCAACTTTCTTTGTTCCTTTCTTCTACTAGGAATTGGCATGTGCTCTCCTTTCTCTCTCTCTCTGTATTTTAGTTAGCTTGAAAATGGGATTATTGATTTTATTGATCTTTCAAAGAACTAGCTTTTGGTTTCATCAATTTTCTTTATTGACTTCTTGTTTTTAACTTCATTGATTTTTTTCATCTAATTTTATTCTTCTTTCTGCTTGAGATTAATTTGTTTTCCTGTTTATCTTTTTTCTAGGTGGAAGCATAGAGGATTTATTTTAGATCTTCTTTTCTTATATATACACTCAAAGCTATAAAATTCCTTCTGAATCTGCTTTTGCTGTATCTCACCAATGTTGATAAATTGTACTTTCATTTTCATTTTTTTCAAAATATTTTTTAATATCCTTTGAGATTTTTTTCTTTTAACCATGTGTTACTTGGTGTTGTTTAGTTTTCATGTATTCTGGGATTTTCCAGTTGTTTTTCTGTTATTGATTTCTATTGTGGTTTGACAGTGGATATTTTATGTTTTTACTTTCAAATTTGTTACAGTGTGTTTTATGACCCAGTCTTACTGAATATTCCATGTGAGCTGAGAAGAATATGTATTCTGATATTGGATAAAATAGTCTATGGACAGCATCAATATCCAACTGACGAATGGTGGTGTTGGGTTCATGGTGTCCCCACTGGTATTCTGCCTTGTGACTCTGTCCATTTCTGACCCAGGGATGTTGAAATCTATAATGATAGTGGTGAGTTCATCTATTTCCATCACAATTCTATTGGCTTTTGCTTCACTTATTTTTATGTGTGTTGTTTGGTTCAAATACATTAAGGATTTTTATGTCTTCTTGGAAAATTAAACACTTTTTCATTAGGTAATACATCTCCTTATCCTTGATAATTTTTCTTGCTTTGACATATATTTTATCTAAATTTAATATAACTATTTTCACTTTACTTGATAAGTGTTACCATGATTTATCTTACTTCATGTTTGCTTTTAATCTATGTGTATTTCTGTAAATTTGAAGTGGATTTCTTGATCCACTTGTTTTTGACCCACTCTAATACATCTCTGTCTTTTAATTTATGTTTATACAATTGACATTCAAAGTGATTGTTGATAGAGTCATAAAAATATCTACAGTATTATTATTTTTTAGTTTTTACCCTTGGTCTTTATTTTTTTCTTTGATCTTTATTTCTGCTTTTGTTTTCCATTCATTTTTGTCATCTGTGGTTTAAATGTAACATTTCATAAGTTTTTGTTTTCTTTTCTTTTTTTATTATTAGTTATACTATTGTTTGTACTTGTTTTAATGGCAACCTTAGAGTTTGCTATGCACATTCACAATCCAAATTCACTATCCTATGGCACTACACCATTCCACAGATATTATGATTACTGTGTAATAACAAAATAAGAGACAGAGAGAAAATAATTTTTTAAATATGGTTTTAGTTTTTCCAACACTCAGTTGTGTATGTGGTGCTGAGGTTGGAACCCAGTTCCTTGCACATGTCAGACAAGTGCTCTATTGCTGAGCCACCACTCCAGCCTCTCAATCACTACAGTTTTATGCATTGTTGTTGTTGCTCCTTTTTCTATTTCTATTTCTGTTTTGCCTTTTGTAGTTGCCCAAAGTTCTTGGGTTTTCTCAAATATTCTTTTCTCTTTTCTTTTTTCTTTTTCAGTTTTGTTTTTCACTTTGCTTTTCAGTGTTATCAATTTCTGTTGACACATTCTTGCACTCAACAATTCTTTAATTAATCATGTTCAGTCTACTAATAAGCCCATTGAAGGCATTTCACATTTCTGTTGTAAAAATTTTAAGTCTAGGTTTAGTTATTATTCTTACAATTTCCATTTCTGCCTACATTGCTGATTGATTACTACATTCTGCCTACTTTATGTGTTAGATAACTTGACACAGTTGTTTTAAATTCTTGGTGTGATAATTCCAACATCATTACCATATCTGATTCTGATATTTGCTCTGTCTTTAACCTGCTTTTTTTTTACTTTTTAACTTGTCTTGCAATTTTTCTTTTTTTTTTTTGTTGAAAGGAAAACATGACATACTGGGTAAAAAGAAGCTTTGTAAACTCGTGTAAATATGTCTTTAGCAACGTGGTGTAAGGTACTGGGGAGGGAAAGAATTTTCTTCCCCCAGTTTTCTTTAGTTAGGAACTGATAACACCTCCGTATGTCAGACACTGAGAACTTAATTTCTTTTGAGGGCAGATGTTGTTAAGAAAAGTTTACTCTTGTGTATTTATAATAGTTCCTTTTCTCCTCCCTTTGCCAGCAACATGAGGGACTTTCTTCAGCTTTGAGAACCTAATTGAGCTCCAGAACTTAAAACAATGGGGAGGGTCCCTGCCTGGGTCTCCTGTAGATTTTTCCTCTGGTTCATAGACACTGAGCTTCCAGCAAGTCATCAATCACTGTGCAGGTTTTTGCATCCTTGGTCTGATTCCCTTGGAGGTTTCTGCTCATGAATTTTGCTCTGGGAAGGTAGGAATTTCTGTACTGATTTGTTATTCTCTCCAATTTTGGAGATGCAGCCATTTACCATGTGACCTCAGTATCTCACAGATATAAGAAGAGTTCATTATTTTTCCATTTATTCAGATTTTGATGTGTTGTTAGGATAGAATGGCTACTTCAAACGCCTTTAAATGTGGAACCTGAAATCCGAAATCCCTTAACTTACTCTGCGATGGCTGGACATTATGCTGTGGATTACATCCCATCCAGTGTTTTATAAGTTACTAGAAATTACATAGTGGAAGTTTTGACTGAGTACATATTGTCAGAAAGGGTAGCTACTGTTACCAGGAGGTCATGAGTTCTTAAGTTATAATAACTAGTCATTTATGGATGGAATATAGTAAACCAAATAATAATACAACCCCTAAAGCTGAGTCATTTGATCTCACAGAATAAATTAAGCATAATAAATATACTCAAGAAAAAGCCTAAGGAATAAATAAGAATATTGGAAATGAAATAAGAATATTGGAAATCTTAAAAATAATCACTAAAATAATTGATAGAACAATCAGAAGAATGGTTGAAGACAAAGAAAAAATTTAGTAAACTTGAAGAATGAGAGATTTTCCCAAAAGTCTGAAGATAAAATGAAGAGAAAAACAAAAAAGCACTAAACAACTATGGTAAACAAAAAGGACTTTGCAGATATGATAACATTAAGGATTTTAAAATGAGGAAATTAATTTAGATTATCTGGGTGAACCCACATGTGCAAAGAAAAGCAGAGACAGTTGAAGAGGCTAATCTCTTGGCTTTGAAGATGAAGAAAGGGGCCATGAGCCAAGGATTTAAAAAAATGTAGCTTAAAAAATGAAACTAGAAACATGTACAGCCCTCAGATTGACTGGGGCTCAAATGACACTTTGTTTTGGGCCCAGTGAAATACATTTCAGATTTCTGACCTGCAGATTTGTTTTATGCAATTAACTTACTGCTGATTTGTTATGGGAAACAAGAAATTTCCCCAAAATTTAAAGGATTGTGTCAGAAATATTAACATATTGAAATTAGAAATCACAGAGGAAAGCAAATAAAGACAAAATATTTGTAATAGTAGTAAATATTTTTTCCACATTCTTTATTGGTGCATTAAACTTGTACATATTGATGGAATTTGTTGTTACATATTCATACATGTATAAAATATAACAATATAATTTGGCCAATATCATTCCCAGATATTTCCCCCCTTTCCCTCTCACTCCTTGGTCTCTTTCTTACTCTAATCTCCCTTTGATTTTTAGGAGATCCACCCTAACCCTTGTTTTCCTTTTTCTTCTCTAGCTTCCTCAAATGAGAGGAAACATACAAATTCTGAATTTGACTTATTTAACTTAATATCATGTTCTCTAGTTCCATCCATTTTCCTGCAAATTACATAATTTCATTTTTCTTTATGGCTGAATAAAACTCCATTGTGTATATATTCCACATTTTCTTTATCCATTCATCCATTGATGAGCATCTAGGGTGGTTCCATAGTTTGGCTATTGTGAATTGTGCTGCTATTAACATGACTGTAGTAAGATGACTTCAATTTTTCAGGGTAGATACTGAGAAATGGTATAGCTAGGATATACAGTGGTTCCATTCTTAGCCTTTTAAGGAGTCTGTATACAGATTTCCATAGAGGTTGTACTAATTCACAGTCCCAGCATCAACATAAAAGTGTTTCCTTTTTTCCACATCATTTCCAGCATTTACTATTATTTGTATTCTTGATATCTGTCATTCTGACTGGTGTGAGATAGAATCTCAGTGTAGTTTTGGTTTACATTTCTCTAATTACTAAAGATATTGAACATTTTTTCACGAATTTATTGGCCATTTGTGTTTTTTCTTTTGGGAAGTGTTTGTTTAGATCGTTTGACCATTTATTAATTGGGTTATTTGATTTTTTTGGTGTAAGTAAGAAATAGTTTTAAAATTAATGGAGAAATTTTTGTCACAGAAACAAACATAAAGTATTTTCTGATTGAAAGATATTATATAAATAAATAGGACAGGGAAATGCATGGAAAAGTAGAAAAAAGAGCATGTAATCAGTGGTAAAGGAGCTTCATTAAATTCTACAGAATCATTCTACATGTTTCCCTTTCTTAAAACAAAATCAGAAATGAATATTTAAATGATACCTGTAATGTGTGTTAATTTTGGAAAGAACATAGTATATTATAGAATGATACTGAGATGTAATAAGTGTACTTTAATATATACCTAGAATAATTAGGTATTAAAAGTGTGCCCCATTCTGTGATGCTTAAATGGACATCGTAGGCTCAATTATATTAAAATATCTAAACGGGGTGGAATATGGCCGACTGCTGGAAAGTCTTGCCTGGGCACTCTTCTTGACCTGCAAGGAATGAATGCTAGGTAACCTACCTTCCTGAAAGATGAGTGTATTGGAAAAATTTGATGAACACAGGGTGGGTCAGTGCTCCCACATCAGTGACTGGGAGACTTGGGTGTAGCAAGTAGAAAAGAGGAACTAATTCAGACACAGCCAGTCACCAGGAACCACACTCACCCCTCCATCAATATAGCAGTGGGACAGATGCTGATCAACTCAATCTGATCTCTTCAGTCACACACAGACTAACTTCATATCAAAAAGTTGTATTGGGCTGAAATCAGGTCTCTTAGCATCTCTAATGCAGAGCAGGGGGAAGACCACCCCTCCCACCTATAAGGAGGTAACATTGTAGTGATTTCAGGCAAACAGGTAGTGCAATGGAGTTGGGAATCTAAGGCAGATTTCCACAAAATCTAATCTAGATTTCCGCTGTGCTGAGAATGGGTAGTGCAAATGGGAGCTCTGCTCTGTGTTTAAACTGGGACAACTCTGTGGCATCTCTGCTTTGGAGGAGAGAATGTTGTCTCCCCTTCCAGCCCTAAGCAGTACAGGCTGCATTCATTTTGAGCATACAGTATGAACTTTGTTTTAGGCCCACATTACCAACTCCTGTATCTTCCTGCAACCCAGAGAAAATTCAGGTGAATGGGAGATGAGAGCCTGGAGCCAGTGTATCCTGCAGGACAGTCAAACCAGAGATAATGGAATCAGGAAGTGAAAGAGTTGCCTGAGGGCAAACCCTTGGGGGGGGGATGCCAAGCTCTGGGACGACAGTCCAAGATAATTGGTTGGACTTTGGTGGTGATCAGCAGGGCCACTTTAAGTCCATAAACAGAGTTTTAAATTTTCTATGTGTGTGTGTGTTTTTGTAGTAAGTGTTCTTACTGCTGTGGACTTGTTTTTTATTTTCACTTACTTATTTCTTACCTTTGCTTTGAACACTTTCTTTAATGTAAATATTAGTACTTGCCACACCACCTGAGTCCAGAGCTATATAGCTCCTAGTACTCCATTTCTCTGTTACCCATATCTTTCCTATTCTCCAGCAATAGCCAAAACCTGTTCTTCTAATTCTCAATCTCCCAACCTCATTCCCCCAGTCCCTCCCTGTTTCTCTTTCTCCTTCTTATTTTCTTTTTTTGTTTGTTTATTTATTTTTTATTTTTGGCAATTAGAATATTCTTACAGTATATCTATACTTGCTCTGATCTCTGCTCTGGCTTCATAATCATAAGACTATCTACCATCTTACCTCAGTTCTTTACTCTCAGATGTCTGTAAGCTTAACATCAATTTGTTCCATCTGGACTTAATTGCTAATCACATCTTTCATCCCATAGTTGATAACTAATAGTGCATTGACTACAAAAGGAACAGATTAACCAGTTCAAAACTTTTTATTGTATACTTTATTTGACCATATTGTTTATTCATCCTTATTGAGGGCATTAATGGAAATCCATTGTGAATGCCAAATTTCATAATGCTTGATTGTTTTTAATCCAGTGAATAGTGTTGTAACCAAAGATATTACTAATCCTACCATTCCACTCATGCTCATAGGTGGTAATTACATGGTAATAGTTTTAGAAGTAACAAAGTAACTAGGTTAATGCTGTTTATTGTACCCATTGGTTGAACATATTGTCTCATTTGCCTTATCTTGTGAGGCCAAATCACAAATGACAAAGGCCAATAATTAACCATAGGTTGGGGAGCCTGCTGTTAATCTCAACATGCCATATTGCACCCAGCCTAAGTTACAGAAGAGACAAAAACCCCATAACTCATCAACATACCCAAAGTAATAAAACCAAAGAGAGCTCACAGTCCCCACTCCCTGACCCAAAAAGGAATAAAAAGACAAGGAATTCTCCTCCTCAAATCCACAACTCCCCAATGAAGGAGTCCCCAGATAGGGTCCTGGATGAAAACCTAGAAAAAAGTATCAATAATCTGATTATTAAAATAATCAAAGGATTAAAAGAAGACTTAAGGAAGGAAATAAGAGAGCAATTTCAGGAGCTGAGAGACCACTTTGATAAAGAGCTAGACATTCTAAAAAGAGACAAAGCAGAGCTCTTAGAATTGAGAAACACATTCAATTAAATTAAAAGCTCAATGGAAGATATTAATATCAGAGCAAACTCAGTAAAAAGTAGAACTCCAGCTCTTGAAAATTGAACATCAGATAATAATGACAGGCTGAGTAATCTTTAACGCAAGGAGAATAGAAAAGAAAAAAATATACGTGAGCATGATCAGAACTTCCAAGAAGTATGGGATGAGATCAGAAGAAATAACATGTGAGTAATTGGGATAGGGGAGAAAACGAATAGCATAAAGAACCTTCTCAATGAGAGCCAAAGAAAATTTTCCCCACATCAGAATTAATCCAGAAAATCCAATTCAAGAGGCTTGTAGGACACCAAAAAGGCAAAACCAAATAAGAAACTCAAAGATGACCATCATATACAAAATGACTAACAGAAATCAAAGGAAGCATTTTAAAATGAGAAAAACACCAAATCACTCTCAGAGGTAAACCAATAAGGATTTTACTATGGATTTCTCAGTTCAGACAATATAGGCCAGGAAAGCATGGAATGATATTTTCAAATATTGAAATAAAAGAATTTCCAACCAAAAATATTATATCCTGCAAAACTCAGCTTTAAATTTGATGGAGAAATAAAATCCTTCTATGGTAAGAACAAACTAGCAACATACATGAACATGAAAGCAGTTCTACAGAGAATACTCAGAGACAAATTTGAAACAGAGAAACAAGTTAACAACTCCCAAAGCCCATAAACAGAGGAAAGTCAACAAAAATATAACTCACTAAAAGATATTCAAGATGGTGAAAAATACAGCAAAGGTCACAATGTCAGGGATTCAGAATCACATACCTATTCTAATATTGAAGGCAAATGGACTCAATACCTCAATCAAAAGACACAGGTTAGCAGACTGAATCAAAAAACAAAAATTCACAATATGTGGATTACAGAAGAAAAACTTCGCAGCCAAAAATAAACATAGATTGAAGGTGAAAAGTTCGCAAAAAACCTACCAGGCATATGACCCAAGAAAGCAAGCCGATGTTGTGATACTTATATCTGACAAAGTTAATTTTGACCCAAAATTAGTCAGAAGGAATAAAGGACAATATATTATGGTAAAAAGAACACTACATCAATAAGTTATAACAATAGTTAACATACCCCCAATTACAACCCTTTGAAATATGTGAAAAAAGTACTCAAGGACCATTAAACCACTTTCTGAATTCAACACAATCATACAGGGTATTTTAATACACCACTATGAACAATAGACACATCATCAAACCAAAAAAAAAATAAATAAAGAGGGGCTGGAGCAGTGACTCAGTTGTTATGGCAGTTTCCTGGCTTATGTGAGAATGTGGGTTCAATCCCCAGCACCACATACACAATAAAGTATCAAATCAATGAAAGCCACATGAAAAACTCAATAAAAAAATTGGTTCTCTCTATATCTCTCAGTGTCCCTCTCTCTCTAAAAAACAGAAAAATCAATAAAGATATCATTAACCTAAATAATTCTATCAATCAATTAGACTTAACAGACACTTACAAAATATTCCATCCCAAATTGGCTGACTTTACCTTTTTCTCAGCAGCACTCAGATCCCTCTCCAAAATAAATCACATCCTAGTCCACAAAGCTAATCTCAGCAAATACAGAAACATTATCCCGTCAGACCACAATGATATGATCTTAATAATTAGCAGCAAGAAAAATAACAGAAAATACATAAATACTTGAAGACTGAACAATAATCTCTTAAATGAAGAATGGATAAAAGACGAAATGAGAACAGAAATCAAGAAATTCTTGGAAATGAATGAGAATGATGACACAACATATTGAAATCTCTGGGAGAGTATGAAAGCATTCTTAAGAGGTAAATTTATAACATTGAGTGCTTCATGAAAATCAGGAGAGAGAGCCCAAATAAATAAATTTATATTCTAATTCAAATCTCTACAAAACAAGAAACAATCCAATCACAAATCCAATAGAAGGCAGGAAATAACCAAGATCAAAGCTGAAATCAATGAAATTGAGAAGAAAACAATACAAAGAATAAACAAAACAAGAAATTGATTCTTTGAAAAAATAACTAAAATTGACAGACCCCTAGCCAACCTCATTAAAAGAAAGAATGAAGTGAAGCAAATCAACAAAATCAAAGATGGAAATGGGGACGTCACTGTGATTCAACCAAAATCTAGAGAATTATAAGAACTTAGAAAACTATACTCTTTCAAGTTTGATAATCTGAAAGACATGGACAAATACCTACCCACATACAACATTCCCAAATTGACACAGGAGGGCATTGAAAATCTCAACAAACCAAACTCACATAGAGAAATTGAAACAACAAAGGTCTTCCAAAAAAGAAAACCCAGAACTTGATGGATTCTCAGCAGAGTTCTACCAGACCTTTACAGAATTAGTAAGCTAATCCATGAAATTGAAAGGGATCAAATGGAACCTTCACAAATACTTTTTATGAGACAAACATAACCCTGATACCAAAACCCAGTAAAGACACATCCAGAAAACTACAGACTAATTTTGCTGATGAATACAGATACAAAGTCCTTAATAAAATTCTAGCAAACCATATCCAAAAATACATAAAAAAGATAATACATCACAATCAAGTGGGCTTCATTCCAATAAAGCAGGGCTTTATGGCACTTGCAAATCAATCAGTGTAATTCACCACTTAAACAAAATTAAAGATAAAAATTATATAATCATCTCAATTGATGCATAAAAGGCTTTTGATAAAATTAAATACCCATTCCTGCTCAAAACTCTGGAGAAGACAGGGATCAAAGGAAGATACTTTAATTTTGTAACAGCTATTAAGGACAAACCCATAGTCAACGTTATACTTAATGGGGAAAGACTGAAACCATTCCCACTAAATCCAGATACAAGATAAGGCTGTCAACTCTCATCACTCTTATTCAATGTAGTTCTCAAAACCCTAGCCACAGCTATTATACAAGAAAAGGAAATCAAAGGAATTTGAATAGGAAAACAGGAAGTCAAGCCATCTCTATTTGCTGATGATATGATCCTATACCTAGAAGACTCAAAAAGCTCTATCAGAAAACTTCTAGAGCTTATAAATGAATTTAGCAAAGTGGCTGGTTACAAGATAAATAATCACAAATAAATAGCTTTGCTATACTTCCACAGCAATTCTGCTGAAGAAGAAATCAGGAAATCTGTCCCATTCACAATAACCTCAAAAAAAAAGAATAAAATAGTTGGGAATTGTCGCGTTCGACCGGCGAAGCAACAAACGACCACCGTGGTTTCTTCAAGATGTCTCTCTTTATTTTCGCTCTTTATTCCTTCTTAGCTCTTAGCTCTCTCTATTAGCCAGTGCATGCAGTTTATATAGGCAAAAATTCCATAGCTTTCTGCATACATCAAAGTTTACAAGCAAGTTACAATTTACCAGACCACCATCAACAACTCGAAGAGAATGAACAAAGAGAGATGGGCATCAACCATGAAGGAATGTGCACCTGGGTTCGGGCGACAGTCAGTCTACAAAAACAAAATAATCAATCTTCTCTGGATAGACCTTTAAATAGCCTTCCAGGAACTGATCTGCTTAGAGGCACGTACTTTTACGTCAGGCCTGTTAACTCCCCACAGGGAATTAATCTAACAATGGATATTAAAGATCTCTACAATGAAAACTATCAAACATTAAAAAAAGAAATTGAAGAAGACCTGAGAAGATGCATAAACATTCTGTGATCTTAGTTAGGCAGAATCAATATAATTAAAATGGCCATTCTGCCAAAAGCCCTGTACAGATTCAGTGCAATCCCCATCAAGATATCAATGACATTCTTCATGGATCTAGTAAAGGCAATTCTCAAATTCATTTGGAACATCAAGAAATCCAGAATAACCAAAACATTGCTAAACAAGGGAAATGAAACAGGAGGTGTCATAATACCTGACCTCAAATCATACAAAAGGGCTATAGTAACAAAAATAGTGTGGTATTGGTATCAAAACAGACATGAAGGGCCTGGAGCAGTAGCTCAGCAGTTATGGCACTTGCCATACATACATAAGGATGAGGGTTTGATCCCCAGCACTATGTAAATGAGTGTCAGAGCAATGAAAGCCACATGAAAGACAAAATAAAATTGATTTTCTCTTTCCCTTTCTCTCTCTCTCTCTCTTTCTCTCTCTTTCTCTCACCATCTCTCTTGCTCTCTTAAAAATAAAACAAACAGGCAGACATGAAGACCAATGGAATAGAATAGAAGATAGTAAGACAAAGCCACATGTCTTTAATCATCTGATATTTGACACAGGAGGCAAAAGTAAAGAGTGGAGGAAAGACAGCCTTTTCAACAAATGGTGTTGGACAACCTGGATAGCCATGAAGACAATTGAAATTTGATCCTTATTTCTCACACTGCACAAAAATCAAATTGAAATGAATAAAAGAATTAGAAATTAAACCAGTAACTATACAATTACTAGAAAAAAAATAGGATCAACAATCGACCATCTTGGTATAGATAGCACCTTCATTTATAAGAATCTCATAGTGCAAGAATTAAAGGCAAGAATCAATGAGTGGAATGCAATTAAACTGAAAAGCTTCTGCACAGCTAAAGAATTAGTCAAGTACATCAAAAAGAATCTACAGAATGGGAGAAAATCACTGCCTGCTGCAACTCTGACAGGGGAGTAATATTCACAATATAAAAGGAATGCAAAAAAACTGATCACCAGAGAGCCAAGATGGTGACCACCCCACCAGCAGTGCCTCTGAGATGCTCCTGAGAATCACCTCTCTCTGCAAGACTGCACATGGATTCCCACGGTAGAACAAAGCCCCCAGTGTGGGGAAACATTATCTCCAATAATTTTTTAAACTCCAAAGGAATAGGGTGATGCATTAATGAATATAAAGGAGGAAGTTTGTGGCACCCACGTGACCAGCCCCACACCCAGGGGGAGGGGAGCTTCCTTGGAAGGGAGGAAAAGGAGCAAGTTTCCTAATCACATACCCTAATTCAGCCTCGAACTCTCTGATCTGATTGAACTTAATTTACAGGAACTTGGAATAAAATCCTGGGAATTAATCACTCACATTAGCAAACTTACAACTGTTTATGCGAGCGGCAGCAGCCGGCTCATCACTGTGACGTTTCCCTGAGGGCGTGGCTGGTTGCTCAGCAAGAAATGGTCTTGGGGTCTGAGCCGCCAAGGTCAGAAAACCAATGAGTATTGGCCATCTCCCAAAGGGGCTGTATGATGCTGGGATCTCCCTCTCCACCTCTGGTTGCTGCCTGTGGAGCTGAGGGAGGAGAAGATTCGACACCAGCCTAACCTCTTCCTCCCCTGTACTCTGAGATCCTGTTATCTGAAGAAACACACTCTTCAAAATGGGTACTTGCTTGCTATCATAATATATTGTGAGAGCTCTCTCAAATAAAACTGCTACTATTGGTGCTAGTCACCAGCACATCTGTTTTAGTTGAAATGGATTAGTATCTGCACCTATTACCTCTCAAGTTCTTGCAGACCGGTCTGGCATCTTTAGGTCTGTCTTGACCAAATAGCTAGCTCCCCATCACAATGAAGCAAAGCCATAAGAAGCTCCAAATACTTCGCCAAGAATAAAAAGGTTGAACTACAAGACACACTCTCTGATTCTGAAAATGAGGAAAAGGGGAAATAACTCTCCTCCTCAACCCCACAACTCTCCACCCAAGGACGCCATAGACAGGGCCCTAGATGAAAACCAAAGATATTGTATCAACATTATGATTAGTAATTAAATCAAAGAGTTGAGAGATGAAATAATGAAAGAGATCAGAGAAAAATTTCAAGAGATGAGAGAAAACTTTTATAGGGAAATAAGGGAGCAATTCCATGAGATGAAAGATCAGCTGTACAAAGAAATAGACATTCTGAACAGAGATAGAGCAGAGCTATCACGATTGAAAAACACGGTTAACAAAATCAAATCTTCACTGGATGATACCAACATCCAGTGAAGTATATTCTACTGAAAATAGAACTTCAGCTCTTGAAGAACAAACATCAGAAAATGAAGATCGGCTAAACATTGTCGAACTCAAGGAAGATAAACAAGAGAAGCAACTTATATTACATAATCAGAACTTCCAAATAATATTTGATGAGATGAGGCGTAATAATCTGACAATCATTGGCCTGGAGGAAAACTCTGAACAGCAAACAAGAGGCATCAAGAAACTTTTAAGTGAAATCATAAGCTAGAACTTCCCTCATCTTACAATTGATCTGGAATATCACATCCAAGATGCTGATAAAACACCAAAAAGGCCTAATCAAATGAGAAACTCACCAAGACATATCACATACAAAAGGAATAACAGAGAAATTAAAGAGAGAATTCTAAAAACAGCTAGTGAAAAGCCAAAAATCACATTCAGAGGCAAACCAATTCAGATAACTATGGAGTTTTCAGAGGAAACAATGAAGGTCAGAAGAGTTTGTAACATTATCTTTCAAGTGTTGAAAAATACCAACTTCCACCCAAAGATAATATACCCTGCAAAACTCACCTTCGAATGTGATAGGGAAATTAAATACTTCAACAATAAACTCAAGCTAGCAAGATACATGAACACAAATCCTGCACTACAGAACATTCTCATGGATGTTCTCCATTCAGCAGAAAATGCCAATGATACCCTAAATCTTTAAACAAGGGCAAATCAATAATCACATTATACACAAATTGACTTCCAAGACAACTCAAAACTCTGTAATTGTTACAAAGTCTGAGATTCAGCCTCCCATATCTATACTAACTTTGAATGTGAATGGACTCAATACCCCAATTAAAAGACACAGACTGGCCCACTGAATAAAAAAAAAATCCAACAATATGTTGCCTGCAAGAGACACATTTGATACTTAAAAATAGACTCAGGCTGAAAGTGAAAGGATGGCAAAACGTCTACCAGGCCTGTGGCCCAAAAAACAAGCTGGTGTAGCAATTCTAATTTCTGACAAAATTAATTTCCAGCTAAAACTAGTCAGAAAGGAGAAGGAGGGTCACTTTATCATACTAAAAGGGGCAGACCATCAAGAAGATTTAATGATAATTAACATTTATGCCCCCAATTACAACCCCCCAAATATATGGAAAAAATACTTAAGGACATTAATCCCCTCATTTATCTCAACACAATAATCCTGGGGGACTCCAACACACCACTATCAACTCTAGACAGAATATCAAAACAAAAAATCAATAAAGACATCTCCAATCTGAACAATTCTATTAATCAATCAAGCTTAACAGACATCTACAGAATATTCCATCATAAGGCAACTGAATTTATCTTTTTCTCAGAGGCCCATGGATCCTTCTGTAAAATAGACTACATCCTAGTTCACCAAGATAATCTTAACAAACATAAAAAAGTGGATATAATCCATGTATTCTGTGTGATCATAATGTTATGATCTTAGCAATCAACAACAAGAGAAACAACAGAAACTACTCAAAAACTTGGAAATTGAATAATTACCCCTTAAACGAAGGATGGGTAAAAGAGGAAATGAGAGCAGAGATTAAGAAGTTTTTGGAATTGAATGGGAATGAGGAAACAACATACCAAAATCTCTGGGAGACTATGAAGGCATTCTTAAGAGGTAAATTTACAGCACTGAGTGCATACATCAAAAATCTAGAAAGAGACCAGATAAATAGCCTTATGCTTCAACTCAAACGACTACAAAAAGAGGAACAATCCAACCCCAAAGCTAACAGAAGACTGGAAATTACCAAAATCAGAGCTGAAATCAATGA
>PVKS010017373.1:0-42171 GCA_004027875.1 Aplodontia rufa
CTAAGCCACTGCTCCAGCCTAGAGTTGGCCATTTTAATTTTTTAAAATAGTTTTAATTATAAATGACAATTTTGATCTTTTTTGCTGTTTATGGGACATCGGTAGACGGTGAGCGACGCGAGTCAGAATGACATTTGTTGCTGTTGCGAGGACTTTGCGGTAGTGGAAGGGAATGAACCTGGCTTTAGATTCTGATTACACCTGAATGAATCGAACCCCCTATGAATCCCCCATGCCCCTTGCCAGTTTTTTGGTCATGGGTTGGTTTACTGAACATGAGAAATTGTTGCTTTCTCCGAAAATGCAGGGGTGCTAGTGGAGAAACGAGATGGAGCTGTGCGTTAGGCTGAGTTCCATGCAGGTAGGAATGGCAGAGCCCTTCGTAGCGTCCCCGGGCCCCCTCGCAGTGCAGGCATGTGTGCTTACATAGTGGGATATTTACTGCTGTCATTCATTTTGAAATGTGGCAGTGAAAGATACCATAAGTGCTTTTTATTATAAATAAATAATCATTTGGACATAATTCTTCTAGAACTTTCTGTTTACCATATACCCTTTCCATTTCTTTTATACTGTTATCTATTTTCATCCACTCTACTTGTGAACAGAACTGTGTTAGCTTTTTGTTGCTGTGACGTGATGCCTGAGAGAAAGAAAGGAGGAGAGGTTTATTTTGGCTCCTGTTTCAGAGTGTCAGTCCACGGTCGCTTGGCCCTGTTGCTCTTGAGCGTGTGGAAAGGCAGCGCACCGTGCGGAAATTCATGCTAAAGGACACCTGTTTGTCTTATGCCAGCCAAGAAGGAGAGAGCGGGGAAAGGGCAGAGGGAAGACAGGAGTCCCAGTGTGCTCCTGGTGACCCAGTTTCCTCCCACTAGGCTCCTAAAGATCCACCCCTCCCAATGGCACGCAGGCTAGGGAGCCAAGCCTCCAACACGGGGGCCTTGGGGACGTTTAAGATGCAAACCCTCACAGTATGCAGATGCTATGTTAAGAACCATAGCTAGAGTCTAACAGGGAAGTAAGGAGATAAAACAACAAAACTCTGGCAATTCCTTAGCAAATTCTGTCCAGAAATTAAGGCGATCAACCAAAGGTGAAATGAGGTTGCTAAACATCACCCTAAGATTTGGAAGAACGCATCAGTGAGCCAGGGAGGCTTCAAGGGGTGCTCTCAGGTAATTCAGCAGAGAGAATGGACAGGAATGAGGTAGGACTTGAGTTGTTCAAAGAATTGAAGGTGCCAGTTCTCTGGAATGTGTGTGTGTAGTGGTGACTGGTTAGAAGACTGGGACTTGTTTTGAGAAGTCTTATTAAGCTTTTGACTTTTCAGACATATTTAAAGGTTTCAATATTTAACCAGAGTCTGCATTCATAATTGTGCCTGCCTCTGCATAGTCCTGTTTCAGTGCTCTCTTCCCTGTCGTGAGCTTATTGATTTTCCATTGCTCCATGATTCAACAGGAAGGGAAGTGCCGGACAGTAGCAGAGTCATCTCCGGAGAACAATTTCTCCTTGTCCTGTGCCCCTGGGTCACCACACACTTGCAGGGAATATTCATGTGTTCTCATAGAGTCACAATGACCTTTGCCTCACCATGGGGAAGGGTTTTGGTCCTTAGAAGAAGGATAAATAAATCCCTAAAGAAAGGGAAGTTGCTTCTTCTGACTTGAACGCTGGACATTTGGATACAAATCTCAGAGCTGCCTAGGAGGTAGCTCATCCAGGACCTGGCAGGTAGATCTTCTGAGTCCTGATGGCTAAACCCAGTCACTTTAGTTCTGTTAGCAGTTTTAAACCATAGCATTTCTGTATTTATCATCCAAATGGAAAGGCCCAACAAAATAAAACATTCATACTTTCTACTTTCCCAGAAACTTGTCTTGGACAGTATCCCATGAGCTAAGACAGGCTAGTCATAAGATGCAAAAACTTGGTACTCCCATCCTTGGGGTAGTGTGTTGATTAATAAGGTATTTATGCCCCTGAAAAACTAATGGGCCAAGAATTTATCAGTGTTCTACTCTTCATAGTTTATATCGATTGTGTAACTTCTAAGTGTGTCATGTTCTTTGATTCCTGTTCAAATGTAGATTATACAAAGCTACTTAGGTAATTTCAAGCACCTACTTTTCTTTCTTTTTACTTATCTTAAAACATTTGTGGTCTAGTCCTTAAATTGACAATATGGGAACTTTTAGAAATATTTTTATTATTGTGAAATGTTGCCCTATCATGTGCATATCTGTGCACAGCTCCACAAAATTATTTCATAGGTAACTCTTTTAGAATGTAGTAGAAGGGTCCACACTGGCACTGGGACTGTGGCTCGGTGGGTAGAGTACTTCCCTAGTGTGCATGAGGCCCTGGGTTCCATCTGCAGCCCCTCGCCACACACACACACACACACAAAGTGTTGCTACTAGATCAAAACAGTGGAAGTGGAATACTTACTTTTTAAAATATTTGGCTTTGATTAATATTTTAGGTGATTATTTTTGGTATAGATACAATTAATTGTGCTACAGATTTTTTTTTTTTGAGGAGACATTTTGAAATACTTTTCCATAGGCCTGAGAGTATTTTCTTTCACTCTTTCACTTTAAAAAAATTAAGTGCATTGGAGTACGATTACTGCCTAACGGCGCTGTCTCCTTTCTGTCGCCTGGAACATTTACTGGGGCTAAGTGGGAACTGCGTGGGTGGGGTGAACATATAGTTTTCCTTTATGTCTGTGGGTTAGGCCTGTGCTGGTTGCTTCGGAATGGATCACATACTGGCTTTTTTCCTTATTTCTCTTCCCTGAACGTTACAGCCTAGGAGCTCTCTGCCTGACATTTACACTGTATTAGGTTTCTAAATCACTCTAGAGACAGTTTAAAGTATATGGG
This sequence comes from Aplodontia rufa, assembly GCA_004027875.1. Taxonomy (NCBI): domain Eukaryota; kingdom Metazoa; phylum Chordata; class Mammalia; order Rodentia; family Aplodontiidae; genus Aplodontia; species Aplodontia rufa. The sequence continues at coordinate 2,889 of PVKS010017373.1, forward strand.
AACATATGCATCAGTTATGTGCTAATGCGATACCAGTTGAGCATCTTGGATTTTGGTGTCCTCTGAGTTCTTGGAAAGAATGCATCTTGGATACGGAGGGACAGCTGTACGTACATATAGATCTAATTAAAACAAATTTCACAAACCAGTACTATTTAAGATTCCCTTGGATATTTCTGTTCTGTTATCTTCTATAATCTATTTCACTATTTAAAAAAAAAAGAAAGAAAAACACTTGCTGGTTGTATATATTGTTTACCCAAATTCCCCAAGTGTTTACATTTTGCCACACTGGTTTTTATTCTTTTCAGTTTCTCGGCCGTTTGAATAAATCACAGCCAGAATGCGCCTTTCTAAGTGTTTCAGATTGTATGTACTGCAAAAAGACCAAAAAAAGTATGTTTCCAGTACAGTGATCAAACCCAGGAAATACACACTGATACTGTAATCTGTAGACTTGTTCACATTTCAACAATAGTGGCAATGTTTGCTGTAACAAAAGAACATTCCGGATCAGTTGTGTTTGGTTGTTTATTCTCCCTTAGTCTGCACAGTTCTTCAGGTGTGTTTTGCTGTTTTGTGACATTGACCTTCTTGATTAGTACGGACTGTTTATCTGGTAGAATGCGTCTCAGTATGGGTTTTTCTGATGTTTCCTCATGGTTAGATTTAGGTTATATATTTTCTTGCGAGAATTCCACAGAGGTGAGATTGTAATCAGGTGACATGGTGCATTATGTCAAGAGGCGTTGAATTGTCCCATGCTGGGGATGTTAGCTTTGCCTACCTGATTAAAGTGGTGTTTGGTACGTATCCGGTCTGTTTATTGTAAGAGATACTAAGTATCTGTTAAGGAAATGTTTTGAAATCATGTAGGTACTTTGTTATCCTACAAATTTTCGACCCTTATAAAAGAATTTTATAGATTTTGTGAGAGATTTCTTTGAGCTTTTTTTTTTAAGAGACAAGCAGTCTTTATTTAGTTTTTCATGTGACCTTAAGTCCTTCAACACTTCATTCTGTATGTGGTGCTGGGGTTTGAACTCAGGGACTCAACGCATGCCAGGCAAGCACTGCAATCGCTGAGCCACCACTCCAGCCCCTTTTTTAGCTTTTTATCCCAGATATTCAGAGGCTTTTCTTCTTTCTTCCTTTCTGTTTATAAGCGTTAACTGAGGACCCTGCTGGAATGTGTAAATAATCCTGGGCTCCTATCCAGACCTGGTTTGTGAAGAGTGCCCTGGGTGGTTCTGCTGCAGGCCACCTGGGAAACAGACTTGGGAAACACCCACCTAATTGGTGGTCGCCTCTCCAGGGTGCTTCCTTGGAACATTTCCTAAGCGGAGCAATTTCTTCTGCCTTAGGAAAGCCTTCTCTTTGGATGGTTGATGAAACTAGATTCTTACTGCAGTTTTCTTGGCTGCTGTGCCTTGTCGTAACAACAGGGAACAGATCCTCCGCGTTAAGGCCGAAGAAGATAAAATTCCATTGCTTGTCGTGGGAAACAAGTCTGACTTGGAGGAGCGGAGGCAGGTGCCCATCGAGGAGGCCAGAAGTAAAGCGGAGGAGTGGGGCGTGCAATATGTGGAGACGTCAGCCAAAACGCGGGCCAACGTGGACAAGGTAGGCCCATGTTCTGGGTGTTTCTTGAAAACAGGCTTTGGCCTTGACCAAACAGATGTCTCACTCATTTGGTTTTGAGGGAACCATTTATGGCAGCCAGATTTCCATGCCATTAGGATGAGCAGCGCTGGGCGGGTTTGACCCTGTATTTAGAGCAGCCCTCGGAGACCTTTCACTGTGCCAGGAGGATGCATTGCGGGGTGCTTGTTGGTGCTGTCTTTGGAACTCTGACATGAGGCTGTGGATTGTGACCATGGCAAGGGCAGACATCATTAGCTTCCCTGCGCTTCCTTCTCTACAGCCTGGGGCTTTAGGAGCAAGGCTGGCCTTAAAAGAAGCCTGGCGTTCCTTGGTCTTGCTTCTGTAGAGTTGGTGATTAGGTTTGTGCTTTCAGCTTATTGTCCCAGACAGAGCCAGTTGTTCTGCCTTTATAGATGAGTCTAAACAGTGTATGCTCTCGGGAATCAGCTCTGGAATCTTTTTTCTCTTACCCCATCCCCAGTGTCTTCTCGTTTCAGCTTCCTGAAGCTTACAGACTGGTCAGACAGTGAAGAATGTTGACAATCTGAAAATCCACCTACCACCTACTGTTAGGCCTTTTTTCTTTTAAATTAAGGTTCGAGGTGATTGCCCTACAACTAAAATAAGCATAAAGATGAGGGTTTGCTTCTTCCTTCACCTGTCCCTTGGCTCTGACTTGATGAAGTCTGCTCTCGTGACACCTGAGCGCATGTCATTTGGGTAGCTGAGTGGCCATGTCTGTGTTATGCTGCAGAGCAGCAGGCGGACCTCACCATGTCCCCTCTCCTGTGCAGCAGGCGGACCTCACCATGCCTCCTCTCCTGTGCAGCAGGCGGACCTCACCATGTCCCTTCTCCTGTGCAGCAGGAGGACCTCACCATGTCCCCTCTCCTGTGCAGCAGGAGGACCTCACCATGTCCCCTCTCCTGTGCAGCAGGTGGACCTCACCATGTCCCTTCTCCTGTGCAGCAGGAGGACCTCACCATGTCCCTTCTCCTGTGCAGCAGGCGGACCTCACATGTCCCTTCTTCTGTTTCTCTCTTGTGGGGAAATATTTCCCTTATGTTTCCCACCTGATGGGGAGAGATTTTTAACCAGGCTTTCCTGGTGCTCGAAGTGATGCTAGAGGGACGTTGGGGGTTGGAATGCTGACTCTGAGGGCCTCACGTTAGGAGCCCGAGGTGGCGTGTGCAGCGGATGTCGCTGTAGTTGTGGGCTGCGGTGTGAAGTGTGTTCAGCTGCTTTTTCTTTATACTGTTACCTTGATTCTTAACACTACTCAAAATCTCTATTTGATTATTTCCTATCTGTGGGGAACACACAGGAAATCCACACGTACGCTTCATTTGTAAAAAATCGGGATGTCTTCGTGAAACTGCGAATGTGTTTTTGGTGGGATGGGGACAGCCGGTGCACAGCTGTCATCTCCCCCTCCTCTGCTGGGCCAGCTCGACCTGCCAAGCAGGAACCAGCAGGACTTACGCCTGGCAGCGTTATATTTGCTGGTAAACACCTTACCATTGATAAGATCCGCCAGTGGACAGCTTTATCCTTGTTTTAAGTTGGGTACTCTGCATGCCCCTCTCTTGCCTTTTGCTGTTAGGATAAAAAAAATCCTGTAACATTGGGAGCTGTTCATTGTTGTTTTTATGAGCCATGTTTCCTGAGAGGCACATCGAAAAGGGGTGCTTAGGTCAGTCTGATCCAGCTTGGGGTTCCCTTTTCTGTGCCTGGGGCTCAAGCTAAATGCATGTGGAGTCCCACACTCCAGATAATGATGTTGCTTTCCCCAGGGGAAGATATCCATGAAAATGAAGGATGGGAGCTGGCGGTGTCATGCGACTGTCCACAAATAAAAGCCCATGTTACACTTAGTCTGTGAGACTGCTCAGGCGTCTTTGTTGGAGGGATACTTTGGCTGCTTGGGTCTAATCGGTCTTCTGGCATGACTGCTGGTAGCAGAGGGCAAAATCCTAACCACTGTGACAAATGCCCCACCCAAATAACATGTTTAAAGGCCTACTCTTACCGGTTATTAATGCTGTTCCTCTCAGCCAGCATCGTAAGGACCTGAGAGTTGGAGTGCGGGTGTACGTGTGATGTCAAGGCAGCTCATTCCCTGCCCTAGTGCGGGAGCCTTGTACCCTGCTGCTCCTCAGCCTGCTGCCGTCCCTGGCCCACTGCTGTGGAGGTGTGCTGGGGAAGTTGTCACGCAGGACGCTCGTCCAGCCTGTGTCTGTCCTTCCGCATGTCACATGAGATGTGTGCATGATTAAGCCCCCAGTTACAGGGCTCAGACCAGCCGTTCCTTTTCTGGTGGTTGGAATCTTCCTGCTAGGTAGTTTGATTCCCACTGTCACCCTCAGTTTTTATAAACTTAGCAAATGCTCATAGATCTATTTTCCACAAGAACGTGTCACCCTTCATTATACTTACCGTAAGAACAGATTTATCATTTTGAGATTGACTCTTGAGATTAGCTGGGGAGTGGTTGTAATGGTATAATCTGTCCGTAGCTTCACCAGGTATTTGGTGCAAGCAGAGACATTTACATTGTGGGATTAGAGCACAGTTTCTGAGATTAATCATTCCTTGTTTCCTCTAGACCCTTGTTTCTGAATGCATGTGGTTTATAAATGAAGTTTAGGGACTCGTGCTGTAAAAATGTAACTACAAGTTGCATTAAAATCATTAAATGGTTTTTTTCCTCCCTATTCTTCTTGCCCTGCCTTCCCAGGTGTTCTTTGACCTAATGAGAGAAATTAGAGCAAAGAAGATGTCAGAAAACAAAGACAAGAACGGCAAGAAGAGCAGCAAGAATAAGAAAAGTTTTAAAGAGAGATGTTGCCTACTGTGAAGACCAAGGCGGTGGACGATGTCCATTGCCGCCATGGACACAGGGCTGGGCGGATACGTGGAAGGCTGTGGTTGTGCTTCCTGCTCTCCCCAACCTTATTCACCTGTACTTCTTTAAATGGGGAAAACCAGTGATGAACCAGTGGCTAGCAGAAGAATCAAGCCCTGGCCCATGCGAAGGAATGGCTGCTTTGTCAGGAGCTGTGGAGTTTCCCTGTGCCTCCCCTCCCTGCTGAAATCTTAACTAGGCATTCGAGCTGTAGGTAGGGATCAGTCAAGTGGTCATCAGAAAGAGAGAGTATTGTCACAGCATCTTGTCCCCCGTTTCGTAGCGTTGCCCTCTTTTGTTTTGAAATAGACGTCTCACCAGGTTTTGGAAGGTGGTGCTGAGGTTAGCCTCCCCAGCCCTTACCAAGTAGCAGTAGTGCTCAGAAAAAGCCATTAAGCTCAAGTGACTGAAATTCTAACAAGTTGCCAAGAGATACCCTGTGGATCTGAAGCATAGTTAGAAAAATTAACTTGAATTGGGTCAGGAAGGTCAATACCAAGTTTATAAATCCTCCTTACAATTGAAAAATAAAAGCAGCAGTCTCTTTCCTTCTGCTTAAATACTAGACTGGCCAGTTGCAGTCTGCGTTGGCTGCTTTCTCCTGCAGGGTCCTGCTTGTTGTGTAGGAGCTACTTCTGTAGTGAGGTGAGGCCCAGGAGCGGTGCATTCTGTAGACAACACTCTTTTCTGAAGTCTCCCCCTGTTGGCGGGGCGCGTGGCGGGGCCCCTATTCCGCACTGTGATCGTGCCCCAGTCTTCCCTCATCAGCTTCACTCTGCCTCCAAAGTCTGAGCGAGGCTTCCTTTTTTCCTTTTCTCCATGTCACACACATTCTTTTGAAAATTATGATGGGTTAAAATTGTATCCTGAAACCATGAAGCTAGAACCTTCTGCTACCTCTTGTAGAATTGTTCTGTAATTCTAAATCAAAAGTTCAAGGTGGAGAGAGATGAGATAAGCCATTGCCCTGTTGCCTCTGAGAACTGACTGCTGTTTCCAATGTAATTCTTGTCTGAAATAGCCATGGAGTGAGAAAAAGGTTTTTATTGGTGAGATGTTATTAATCTTTCTTACTGTATCAGTATTCTAAATTCAGAAATCAGAATTCTCACTGGAAAGTACTATGGTAAAAGCCTGGTATTCAACACATTGCCCCCCATTTGTCAGAAGTGAACATTTCATGTTTAGGTGCCAAAAGTGAATTGGGGTGGGGAGAGCAGGAGCCTTTGGAATTTATGGTTATTACAGAGATCCTGGAAATTATGATCTGATTCCTGAAAAGCAATCTTGTATCACCTCCCAAAGAATCATGGGCTTTTTTGAATTAAAAAAGCAAATAAACCTTTTCAGGATTTTGGTCTTTTTATTTCATCCTCTTGTTACATCCACAACATGAAAATAGTAAGGGAGTTGATGGTAAGTCATTCATCATTCTTATCAGATGTTCTGTAATATCAGATAAGCTGTATTTCAGTTAATCCTTTGAATTGGGAAATTATAAACAGTGATTTTAACTTCATCCTTTCCTTTGGGAGAGATCACTGCTATTCCTAAAATTTAAAAAGTGAAAGGTAATTCTACTCTCGAGTTTCTTAAACTTTTATATTTTCGTCTTGTTTGCCACCCGTCAAGAGTTTTAGTCAAGAATAGGAAGATTTAGAATATGTACAGATGAAGTAAAAATAGTGTAAATTTTAAAAGATGAGCACAAATTATTTCATTCTACAGAAATCATACTTGGTAGATGCTAACATATTTCTAAAATTATATTCACTTGGCTAGCAATCAGAAATGGATATTCCTGGGCTGGAGCAGTGGCTCGGCAGTTATGGTGCTTGCCTGGCATGCTCAAGGACACGGGTTCAAACCCCAGGACCACATACACAATGAAGTGTCAGAGCAATGAGGACCACATGCAAAACTAAATAAAATTGATTCTCTCTCTCTCTCTCTCACTCTCACTGTTCCTCTCTCTTTAAAAAAAAGAAAAAAGAAATGGATATTCCTAACAATATTTTTTTACATATGAGATTCTTTGCCATAGGAAAATAAAGAAGCCGTGCTGTTGGTAAATTTGAAATAGTTGCTGAACGATTAGATATGACACCTACTGTACCCATAGTATTAAGATGTCCATTCCAGAAATACTCAAGCACCTGCTGAGTGTCAGGCTCTATCCGAGGTGCTGGGGATATGGTCCTGAACAAGACAGGCCAAACTTCCAGCAGCTTGTGTTTGTAGTGAGGAAAGAGACATAATTGAACATTTCAGCATAAGGACTTTGAAAATCAAACTGTTTCTAGGAGGTAGAACTTAGATGAGGTGTTCACCAGGCTTCTCCAAGGGAGTCACATTTAAGGTGGGACCTCATGAACTGGAGGAGACTGCCATGTGAGCAGTGGGCTGGACAGGAGCTTACCAGTCTAGAAGACAACTCAGGGCAAAGGCCCGAGGTGTTCAGAAAGCAACCAAAAGACCAGTACATGGCTGGAGCGTAATGGAGGAGCAGGGTGTTAGAAAAGGACAATAGCTGGGGCTGGAGCAGTGGCTCAGCAGTTACGGTGCCCACCTGGCACGTACAGGGACCCAAGTTCGAACCCCAGGACCATATACGCAGCGAAGTGTTGAAGCAACGAAAGCCACGTGAAAAAATAAAATTGATTCTCTGTCACTGTCCCTCCCTGAAAAAACAATATTTACGATTTCATAAAGCCGCATGGGATAACACCTAGACCTAGAATTTCCTACCGGTACCCTGTTTCATCAAATCTAAGGACTCTAATAACTGCAAGACAACATCTTAATTTATGTACCACTGACAAAAAGCCCCTGCCAGTGAAAGGAAACCATCCTGAGTTTACCCACATAAAAATGCAGAGGGAAATGTATATTTTAGATTAGGTGATTTATGGTGCATACATTTAAATGAAATGACAGTAATTGAAGTAGATTCACCTCCATTGGCCTGGAAGCTACACTTTATTAAAGCATCGCAGAAAACTTTCACATTCCCTTAGCATTTCTGAGAGCGCCTTTACTTCTGGCCTTTATTGGGTTGCTAGTTTGGAGTAGGATTCTGGGTTCATAGATGCCTCGCGGTGTATAATAATTGACAGTGGAAAGAACTGTATGTTACTATTAAACTTCGATATTTTAAAAACTTAACTTCGATATTTTAAAAACTTCACATTGTATCTGCACCATGCTTTCTCATTCTAACCATTTCTGCTCTCAGCTCATTCACTCCTGTCTTTTTCTTTCTTTCTTTCTTTCTTTCTTTCTTTCTTTCTTTCTTTCTTTCTTTCTTTTTCTTTTTAAAGAAAGAGAGGACAGTGAGGGAGAGAGGAAGGAGAGAAGCAATCCTTATTTAGTTTTTCATGTGACTTTCATTCCTCAGACACTTGGTTGTGTGTGTGGTGCTGGGGTTTGAACTCGCGTGTTCCCGCATGCCAGGCAAGCACCGCAACCGCTGAGCCACCGCTCCAGCCCCCCACCCCTGCGTTTCTGAATAACATTCTTGTGCCATTTGTTGATTTTGCAACCTCTGACATTTCCAGGGAGGACTGGACTTGGGAGATGAAGCTGTAGCTTCCTGCATTTCTCCAACCCTCCCCATCCCGCTGTCTACAGTAGCATCACTGTTCAAATTCCCGTCTTAGTCGCTGCATACCTTTGGAAACTGTATGTTTAGTATTTTTATTGTTCAATCAGCTCTCAGAGTGTGCCCGGTTGCCGGCTTTGGAAGGTAAGGATATTAACACTCCTGACTTCACCCTTTGACCTCCTTCTGCCACCTCTTGGCAGCTCTTCCTGCTCTTCCACCCTTGCTTTACAGTGTCAAGGTGACTGCCACGTGTACTTCTGTGCTTGTTTTTTTTTTTTTTAAGAGAGAAGGACAGAGACAATTTTTATTGAGTTTTTCGCGTGGCTTTCGTTGCTCTGACACTTAGCTGTGTAGGTGGGTGCTGGGGTTTGAACCCGTGTACTTGCGCATGCCGGGCAAGCACTGTAACTGCCAAGCCACCGCTCCAGCCCCAACTCTTGTGCCTTCTTGATAGATCATTCTAAAAGTTGAATACCAATCCACTGTGATTTGAGTATTCTGACGCAGGGCCAGTGCGAGGTGCAGTTCTGGGGTCACCACTCTAAGGACGGTGCTCCTAGTGTCCCGCAAAGGGGATGCTTTCGTCAGCTGCTGGCACTGTGCCCCACTTTGGTTCCTCCCTGGACTATTTCCCGAGCATTGCCCGTCCCCTGGTCCCCACCTTGCCTGAAGTGGGAGTGGATTTTCGTGTTGAGCAACTGTGTTCTCTTTTCTGCCTGTGCTAATTCCTTTTCTTTCCATTGCTTGGAATCTGCTTCAGCTTTTCTGAAGCTGTTTGCCTTAGTTCTCGTTGGTTATTGAGTGTCGTTTGGATCGAACACAGATACCGAGATCTGCTCTGATTAGACTCTTGGGTTAATTCCACATTTGCCTGGGTTTCCCATTTTCCTTCATTGGTTTCCACCCTCATTTTGCTGGAATATGTTTTCAGGAAGACCATGATGGAGTCATTGTCACACTCCCTTAGCACATCTGAGAGTGCTATTACTTTCGAACTTTATTTGGTGGCAAGTTTGGCTTAGAATTTGGAGTTCAAAATCATTTTCCCTCAGAAACTGGATTGCTGCCAATCCATCTGGTGCCATCCCACTTGTCCCTTTGCGTGGGTGCTGTGCATTTCCCGTGTGAGTCGGCTTTCCGCCACTGTGACAAGATACCTGAGCTAACTTTTAAAGACGAAAGGTTTGTTTTGGCTCACAGGGTGGGAGGTCAGTCTGTGGTCGGTTGACTCTTTAGTTTTGGGGCCTGTGGTGGAGCGGCACACCATGGAAGTGTGTGGTAAAGGCATCTGGCAGGCAGAGAGGAAGGGGACAGTCAACATCACTTCCTAAGTCACATTCCCATTGACGTAACTTCCTCTCATGAGTCCACCACCCCTTAAGGAATCCATCGCCTCCTAACAGCATCAGCGGCTGGCACCTACGTCCATGGACACTGTAACACCCTCTCTGTCCCCAGTCAGCGTAGAGTGAAAGGACACCGTGGTGGCACCTACAGTGGGTCTTTGGTGATCCATCCTGCTCAGTCCTCGGCAGCCCTAATATGATGACTCCTATCTCTTCAGGTCCAGAAAGTGCAGTTCTGAGATTTCTTCTGCAAGGTGTTCTCATCTGTTTTCAGATGTGTTCCTATGGGCCTCATCATCTCCTGCATTTCCCGTCTTCATTTTCTCTCCAGTTCAGCGCCCCATCTCTTCCACCGCCTGTGGTTTGTCAAGCGCTGGTCCAGCTTCTCAAGATGCACAGTGCAAAACGCAGAAAACACTCTGCTCTGCTGGAGCTCACGCTGGTGGACTCTGCCTCTCATTCGTGCGTGCGTGTGAACCAAAGCTTTCTTTGTCTGTAGCTGTTACTTTTTCTCATAGCCGCTGACCTTGGCCTCATGGATGCAGTATCAACTTTCTAAGGATGTTAGAGCTTTTGGAAACTGTATTCCCATAGTTGCCTTTGTTTACTTCTTATTCATATTTTGTTCTGTTCATTTTGGAAGCTTCTGGTTTCCTTCAAAGGTGTAATCATTCCTGGTTGTGAGCCATATTCTCAGGAGGGAGTAGGAAGCCGGCCAGGAGCTCTAGGAACTTGAGAGGGGCCTGCGAGAGGGCAGGCTGGACTTGGGAAGGCGTGGAGACCTAGCCATGGTGCTGGGGAGAAAAGCCCTGGTGGCAGGCACAGTTGCCTGCAAGGTGGGGTGCGCTGTTTCCTGGACAGACCCTTCGTTAGTCTCTGTCAGCACTGCTCCACAGCCCAGCTTTCCCACCCAAACAGTTCAGCTCAGAAAGAGAAAAAATCAATGTGTATTTAGTTTTCGTGTGGCTTTCATTGATCACTTCATTGTGTATGTGGTGCTGGGATTCGAACCTGTGTCCTTGTGCATGCCAGGTAAATACTGTAACCACTGAGCCACTGCTCCGGCCTACTGATTTTTCCAGGTTTCAGCCTCCTTCATCGGCATCAAACACACACTAAATATGACGGAGCTGAGGATCAGTTTCCCAGCCTTTTGATTTGAGTGCAGGCTTTAGGGGAGACTTAACATTTGAGCCTGGTCTTCTGATTGGCCCTGAGTCCATTTTCACTAATACTCAGATTTCCTCCTTTGATGAATCAATGTGGAATGAAGGTTAAGAGTGGAGCTGTTGACTTGGCCTCATGCAGGGTCATTTGGAATTTGGAGCACCTGGTCATCCCTGGTGTGCAGGAGTGTGGGCCTCACCATTGAGGCCACACCTGGTTCTGGCCAGGTGTCTTCTGATGTCATCTTTCAAAAGAAGGAATCATGGGTTCTCCCTAAGCCTGAGTTGATTTCATTCATACTTTTTTTTTCTCTCCCTGTTAGATGAGGAGTTTATCACCTGTGGTGTGAAATAGTAATTGCTTCCTCCTCCCCTTTTTTTTGAAATGTGGTTGATTTGAGATGTTTTCTTTTTGTCACATGGTCAAGAAATCTACGTCAGCTTTCTTGTGCTGTTAGTGATTTCATGGCTAGGAGTATCCTGCTTGCCAGCTGTCGTTGGTACGTTGTTACCTTTGCTTCTCAGTGATGCTTCTCTTGAAAATGCATATTGCTGGGGTTAGCATGTGACTCAGTGGCAGGGCATGTTCTCAGCATGACCGAGGCCCTGGGTTCAGCCCCAGCACCAAAAACAATTAAAATAAAAGTGTATCACTAACATAGACTTCCTGATTTCTTTTGGTGAATTACTACACAGGTTCCTCTTTCAGGACTTCTGGAAAGTATGTCATAAAAATTTTAAAACTGATTTTGGGGGGCTGGAGCGGTGGCTCAGCGGTTTCGGCGCTTGCTTGGCAAGCATGAGGACCCGGGTTCAAACCCCAGCACCATGTACGCAACTAAGTGTTGGAGCAATGAAGACCATGTGCAGAACTAAATAAAGTTGTTCCTCTCTTTCTCTGTCTCTCTCACTGTCCCTCTCTCTTTAAAAAACAAACAAACAGACAAACAAACTGATTTTGGTCCTTGTGACCATGGCTGATCTTCTGTATTTAGTACAAGCAGGTGAAAAAAGTTAACTTCCTCTAATAACTATCTGTTTTTCTGATTTAATGCTAGTGTGTGTTCTGACATGTGGCTCCTCATTCAGTTGTGTGCCACCAGGTCAGATATTTTCGGTTCTACCCACAATACTGTCAGAAGCAAGCCCCCTGCCACCTGGCCAGTCACTCATTAAGTCAGAACCAGGACCGTTAGTTGTGTCTGAGAAACCCAGAAAGATGACAGAGCTGAGGATCCGTTTTCCACCCCGGGCGGTGGAGGCTGCTCAGCCCTGTGAGCCGAAGTGAACCCTCCCAACCAACTGAGGTGAGGTGGCTTCTGCAGTCCATCCCCTGACTGAGCAGGCTTCTGCAGTGGCACGGAAGGACCAGGAATCGGAATGATCTTCCAGTTCCAAAATCCTTTGGAAAGTTAAGCGTCTAGCAACTTTATATTTTAAAACAAGCTTAATTTCTAATACTTAAATGCATCTCCAGGGAAGTGTTGCAGAGGAATCAAAGGGAGAAATGGATTAACTTCAAAAGGCCTAAGTCACCAAATCATGATTGTGTGTTTTCAGGACTTAGAGCTGGAGACACTTTCCTAAAACCTGATTTCCACAGGGAAAACAGATGTATGATATCATCATTTTAAATTCATGGTAAACATACGTAAATACATGACTTACATTCATCAGCCACAGGCTGGCTTGAGTAAGAATGCTGGGGCAAGGTGGTGTGTTGGCCCATGACGCATCTTCACTTCCGTGCAAATGAAAACGGAGCTGCAGGCCAGGGTTTCTGGGCTTGTTGGGAGGGTTACAGGCATCACAGAGACTGGCGGCCAGGTAAGCCAGGAAGGGCTGGGTCCTGGATCCTGGCTGTGGAGGGTCAGCAGCGGAGGGTCACTCACCCATGTGACTTGTCTTGATGTCAAGACAATGGTGCAGGATTCAAGATGGTGGCCACCCCACCAGCAGTGACTCTGAGACACTCCTGAGAATCACGTCACGTTGCAGGACTGCACGTGGATTCCCACGGTAGGACAAAGCTCCCAGTGTGGGGGAACATTACCCCCCGCTAATTTTTTTAACCCCAAAGGAATAGTGTGGTGCATTAATGAATATAAAGGAGGAAGTGTGTGACACCCACATGACCAGCCCCACACCTGGGGCAAGGGGAGCTTCCCCGGAGGGGAGGAAACGGAGCAATTTTCCTGATCAAATACCCGAATCCAGCCGCCAACTCCCTGATCTGATTGAACTTAATTTACATGAACTTGGAATAAAGCTCGGGAATTAATTGTTCAGTTTAGCGAACTGCTCGCCATTGTGACGTTTCCCTGAGGGCGGGGCTGGTTGATCAGCAAAAAATCGGTCTTGGGGTCTTAGCCCCCATGATCAGAAAACCAGAATCTACCGTCCTGAGTATTGGCCATCTCCCAAAGGGGCTGTGTGGTGCTGGGATCTCCCTCTCCACCTCCAGTTGCTGCCGGTAGAGCCGGGGGAGGAGAAGATTCAACACAAGGTTAACCTCTTCCTCTCCTGTACTCTAAGATCCTGCTATCTGAAGAAACAGACACTCTTCAAAATGATCACTTGCTTGCTATCATAATATATTGTGAGAGCTCTCTCAAAGAAAACTGCTACTATTGGTGCTAGTCTCCAGCACATCTGTTTTAGTTGAAACGGACTAGTATCTGCACCTATAGCCTCTCAAGATCTCACAGACTGGTCTGGCATCTTTAGGTCTGTCTTGACCAAATAGCTCCCCATCACAATGAAGCAAAGCCATAAGAAGCTCCAATTACTCCGGCAAGAGTAACAAGGTTGAACTACAAGACACACTCTCTGATTCTGAAAATGAAGAGAAGGGGAAATAACTCTCCTCCTCAACCCCACAGCTCTCCACCCAAGGACCCCATAGCTGGGGCCTTAGTTGAAAACCAAAGATACTGTATCAACATTATGATTAGTAATTCAATCAAAGAGTTGAGAGATGAAATAAGGAAAGAGATCAGAGAACAATTTCAAGAGATGAGAGACAACTTTTACAGGGAAATAAGGGAGCAATTCCATGAGATGAAAGATCAGCTATACAAAGAAATAGACATTCTGAAAAGAGACATAGCAGAGCTATCAGGATTGAAAAACACGGTTAACCAAATCAAATCTTCACTGGATGATACCAACAACAGAGTATACTCTACTGAAAATAGAACTTCAGCCCTCGAAGAGCGAACATTAGAAAATGAAGTTAGGCTAAATATTGTTGAACTCAGAGAAGATAAACAAGAGAAGCAACTTATATTACATAATCAGAACTTCCAAATAATATTTAATGAGATGAGGTGTAATAATCTGAGAATCACTGGCCTGGAGGAAAACTCCGAAGAGCAAACAAGAGGCATCAAGAACCTTTTAAGCGAAATCATAAGCGAGAACTTCCCTCATCTTACAATTGATCGGAATATCACATCCAAGATGCTTATAGAACACCAAATAGACCTAATCAAATGAGAAACTCACCAAGACATATCATATACAAAATGAATAACAGAAATTAAAGAGAGAATTCTAAAAGCAGCTAGAGAAAAGCCCCAAATCACATTCAGAGGCAAACCAATTCGGATCACTATGATTTTTTCAGAGCAAACAATGAAGGCAAGAAGAGCTTGGAACAATATCTTTCAAGTGTTGAAAAATAACAACTTTCAACCAAAGATAATTTATCCAGCAAAACTCAGCTTCAAATGTGAAGGGAAAATTAAATACTTCAACGATAAACTCAAGCTAGTAAGATACATGAACACAAATCCGGCTCTACAGAATATTCACAAGGATGTTCTCCATTCAGAAGAAAATGCTAATGATATCCTAAATCCTTAAACAAAGGCGAGTCAATAATCATATTATACACAAACTGACTTCCAAGATGGCTCAAAACTCTGTAATTGTTACAACGTCTGAGACTCAGCCTCCCATATCTATTCTAAATTTGAATGTGAATGGACTCAGTGCCCCAATTAAAAGACACAGATTGGCCAATTGGATCAAAAAACAAAATCCAACAATATGTTGCCTGCAAGAGACACATTTGATACTCAAAAATAGACACAGGCTGAAAGTGAAAGGATGGCAAAATGTCTAACAATCCTGCAGCCCAAAAAGCAAGCTGGCATGGCGATTCTAATTTCTGATAAAATTAATTTCCAGCTAAAACTAGTCAGAAAGGACAAAGAGGGTCACTTTATCATACTAAAAGGGACAGTCCATCAAGAAGATATAACGATAATTAACATTTATGCCCCCAATTACAACCCCCCCAAATATATGGAAAAATACTTAAGGACATTAATCCTCTCATTGATCTCAACACAATAATTCTGGGGGACTTCAACACACCACTATCAACTCTAGTTGATCATCAAAACAAAAAATCAATAAAGACATCTCCAATCTGAGCAACTCTATTAATCAACCGGGCTTAACAGACATCTACAGAATATTCCATCCTAAGACAGCTGAATTTACCTTCTTCCCAGTGGCTCATGGATCCTTCTCTAAAATAAACCACATCCTAGTGAACCAAGATAATCTTAACAAATATAAAAAAGTGGATATAATCCCATGAATTCTGTCAGATCATAATGCTATGATCTTAGCAATCAACAACAAGAAAACAACAAACTACTCAAACACTTGGAAATTGAATAATTTCCTCTTAAAAGAAGGATGGGTAAAAGAGGAAATGAGAGCAGAAATTAAGAAGTTCTTGGAATTGAATGAAAATGAGGAAACAACATACTGAAATCTCTGGGACAAGTATGAAGGCTTTCTTAAGAGGTAAATTTATAGCACTGAGTGCATGCATCAAAAATCTAGAAAGAGACCAGGTAAATTGCCTTATGCTTCAACTCAAGCAACTACAAAAAGAGGAACAATCCAACCCCCAAACTAACAGAAGACTGGAAATTACCAAAATCAGAGCTGAAATCAACAAAATTGAAAACAAAAAAATGACACAAACTATTAACAAAACTAAGAGTTGGTTCTTTGAAAAAATAAACAAGATCAACAGACCCCTTGCCAACCTCACCAAAAGGAAGAACGAAAGAAAGCAAATCAACAAAATCAAAGATGAAAATGGGGATATCACCACAGACTCATCCAAGATCCAGAAGATTATCAGAACCTATTTTAAAAATTTATACTCTGCCAAGTTTGATAACCTGGAAGATATGGACAGGTTCTTGGACATATATGACATCCCCTCTTTAATACAGGAGGACATTGAAAATCTAAACCAACTGATCATGGATAGCGAAATTGAAGCAGCAATCAAAGCTCTCCAAAAAAAAGAAAAGCCCAGGTCCGGGTGGATATACGGCAGAATTCTACCAAGCCTTCACAGAAGAACTAACGCCGATCCTCTACAAGCTCTTCCAGGAAACTGATAGAGTGGGATCCCACCCAGACACTTTTTATGAAGCAAATATTACACTGATTCCAAAACCAAACAAAGAGTTGTCAAGGAAAGAAAACTACAGACCAATTTCCCTGATGAACATTGATGCAAAAATCCTTAATAAAATTTTAGCTAATCGGATACAAAAGCACATTAAAAAGATAATTCATCATGATCAAGTGGGCTTCATTCCAGGAAAACAAGGCTGGTTCAACATACGCAAATCAATAAATGTGATTCACCACATAAACAGAGTTAAAAACAAAAATCATATAATCATCTCAATTGATGCAGAGAAGGCATTTGATAAAATTCAACACCACTTTATGCTCAAAACTCTGGAAAAGATAGGGATCAAGGGAAGATACTTTAACTATGTCAGATCCATTTACGACAGACCCATAGCCAACATTATCCTCAATGGAGAAAAACTGAAAGCATTTCCACTGAATTCAGGTACGAGACAAGGCTGTCCGTTTCCCCACTCTTGTTCAATACAGTCCTTGAAACCCTTGCCAGAGCTATCAGGCAAGACAAGGAAATCAAAGGAATTCGTATAGGAAAAGAGGAAGTTAAGTTATCTCTATTCGCTGATGACATGATTCTACACCTAGAAGACCCAATAACCTCAGCCAGAAAACTCCTAGAGCTTATAGGCGATTTTAGCAAAGTGGCTGGCTACAAGATCAACTCCAGTAAGTCTCTAGCTTTCCTTTACTCCAGCAACAAATCCACAGAAGAAGAAATCAGGAAATCTCTCCCATTCACCATCTCCTCCAAAAAAATGAAATACTTGGTCATTAACCTTACAAAGGATATTAAGGACCTCTACAAAGAAAACTATCAAACACTAAAAAAAGAAATTATAGAAGACCTGAGCAGATGGAAAAACATTCCATGCTCATGGTTAGGAGGACTCAATATAATAAAAATGGCCATTCTACCCAAAGCCCTACACAGATTCAATGCAATTCCCATCAAGATACCAATGGCATTCTCCACAGATATAGAAAAAGCAATTCTCAAGTTCATATGGAATAACAGGAGACCCAGACTAGCCAAAACATTACTCTACAGGAAGGAACAAGTAGGGGGTATCTCAATCCCTGACCTGAAATTATACTACAGAGCTGTAATAGCAACAACAGCATGGTATTGGTATCAAAACAGAACCGAAGACCAGTGGAACCAAATAGAAGAACCTGAGACAAACCCCCATATCCTTAACTATTTGATATTTGATAAAGGGGGCAAAAGAATAGTGTGGAAGAAAGACAGCCTGTTCAAAAATGGTGTTGGACAAATTGGACAGCCATGTGTAGACAACTGAAGCTGGATCCTTATCTTTCGCCACAAAAATTAAATAAAATGGATCAAAGACCTGGATATTAAGCCAACAACTTTAAACTTACTAGAAAAAGAAGTAGAGTCAACACTACAGGATTTAGGAGTCAGCAGCGCCTTCCTTAACAAAACTCCCATGGCTCAGGCAGTAAAGTCAAGAATAAACAAATGGGATGCAATTAAACTAAAAAGTTCATGCACAGCTAAAGATCTAGTCAAGAATATCATGAGACAACCTACAGAATGGGAGAAAACCTTTGCCTGCTACACCTCAGACAGAGGACTAATATCCAGAATATACAAGGAACTAAAGAAACTAAACACAAACTTACAAATAATCCAATCAATAAATGGTCTAAAGATCTCAAAAGGAACTTCTCTCCAGTGGAAGTCCAGAAAGCCCATAAGTATATGAGAAAATGCTCTACATCATTAGCTATAAGGGAAATGCAAATCAAAACTTCAATGAGATACCACCTCACTCCTGTTAGAGTAGCAAAAATGAAAAATTCAAACAACAACAGATTCTGGAGGGGCTGTGGGAAAAGAGGAACACTGTTTCACTGCTGGTGGGACTGCAAACTGATTCAGCCACTATGGAAAGCAGTGTGGAGAATCCTCAAAAAATTAAAGATGGAACCACCTTATGACCCAGCTATTCCACTCCTGGGGATTTTCCCAAAAGAGTTAGAATCAGCATATTATAGTGATGTGGCTTCATCAATGTTTATAGCAACTCAATTTACCATAGCTAGACTATGGAACCAACCCAGATGCCCCTCACTTGACGAGTGGATACAAAAACTTTGGTATATATACTCAATGGAATACTAGTTGGCCATTAGAGAAGACGATATTATGGCTTTTGAGATGAAATGGGTGGAGATGGAAAGAATTATGCAAAGTGAAGTATCCCAATCTCAGAGACTCAAGGGCAGAATGGTTTCTCTCATCTGTGGAAGCTAGAATACATGGGGAAGCAGTATATTAGACAGCTAAGCTAATAATAACTTCAAATTGTATGATTCTCAACGCACCAGGGAGACGACTCCCTAGGATACTTGGGTGCATAGGGTGGGTGACAGGGTTAGGGGAGAGCTTAGGAAAATCACCTAGGAGACTGGAGGAACCGAATATAGGGGAATCATCTCAGAAGGAGATCTCTGACCTCTCGTGGAGTTAAATGGATATTTAACTCAGGAGTTCTTCTGGGGGAAACAGCAACATGGGGATCCCAAGCTGGGCATCCATGACATGGCATCAGCCCTGGATAACTAAGTATATGTACATTTGTTCTGGAATATTTGATAATGTTTCCCCCTTAATTGTAACTCCATATCATCTAATAATAATAATAAAAGACAACGGTGCCACTTTAAGCCAGCACTGTCCGTAAGGCAATTGGCCATCCAAGGCTATGCAAATCATGTTCTTTGTTAGGGAAAAATTGCTTCTGATAAGTATTTAGAATTTTATTTTTTCTTGCAGAGATGTTTGAATTGTATAGGTGTGGGAAAACATGATTTTTTTTGTCTCTCATGGTTAATTTACATTCCTTTTCCTTTTCTCAGGCATGGGGGACTGGACCTCATGTTCCAGAAACACAGAATGGTACCCATTGCAGTCCCATTGCAGTCTGCTCCCATTTCTGCCAGGCTGGGACAAAGTCCCAAGTCACTTCCTCCTGCCAGATCAGAGGGCCTTTTTCAGTCTTGCATGTGCTCCCATGGCGTCCTTTCTCCTGTTCCCATCTCTGTCTGACTCCTTGGCTTCATTCCCCATGACATCATCTCACTCCTTTACTGGCTTCACTCTGCGCCCACCTCCAGTAAGTGCAGGTTAATTGGGGTATAATGTACCAACGGTGAGCTAAAGAAATCCCTTCACCAGGCCCAGGCCCGATGCTTCCTCACCCTTCAGTATCCTGCAGCTGCAGCTCACCGCGCCGGTGTGCCAGGCTGTGGGCCAGGCTGAGGTGTGCGGAGGGCTTCGTCCGGGCATCTCTGCCCGGATGTTGTCACCTCCTCTCAGAATCCTGTCCTTCCTCTCCTCAGCTCCTCAACTCCTGCTTCACTACCTGCTGCGGTTTCCCTCTGACCATCCATCCACTCAGGCAGGTCCGCTGAGTCTTTGTGGCTTCTGGCTCGGGTTTTTTGACAGAGCAACCCACCAGAGCTTTACCTTTGGACGGGAACACAGGCTACAGCTTCTTTCACAGGAAAGTGACAAAAGGTAGGACAAACTCACTCACCCCACATCCCATATCCCGACTGTGTTGCTTGCATATTTTTAGCAACCCTTCTGTTTTATGGGCTGGAGGATCTTTATATTTCAGAGGTAAGAGACCATTCAGCAGGAACTGGGAGCTTTAAAAGGTGAAATCTCAGGGCTGGAGCGGTGGCTCAGTGGTTATGGTGCTTGCCTGGCATGCGCAAGGATGCAGGTTCAAACCCCAGCACCAAGTACATAATGAAGTGTCGGAGCAATGAAAGCCACATGAAAAACTAAATAAAGTTGATGATTCTCTTTCTCTCCCCCTCCTCGCTGTCCCACTCTCTTTTAAAAAAAAATTGGTGAATACTCTTTCACGCACTTTCTTGAAATGTATGTGAAATGTACAAGTCTAGCCTTAAGAAGAATCCAGGAGAGTGCCTGCGCATGCTGAGTGTGGGAAGCTCACCTTCATGTAACCTAACTCAGGAGTCATTCCTGGGCAAGCTATGCTTCCTTGCTTCCCGGATTGCTTGCTACATAGACTGCTAGGCAGGTGTGCTCCGCAGCTCTGTGATTGTGCTTGAAGGCTAAGAGCCCTTGTCCCCAGGTTTTACACAGGGTAGGTCTGCTCCAGGATTTGAACTTGGACTGTGCCAGTGGTAGGCAAGTGTGGTGCAATGACACCAAGTTACCTTTTAAAGGGGGTGCTTAGGGTCAGGTGGAGGAAATGTTACAGAGACCCCGAGCCTCTGAGCATCCTGCTCCGCAAGCACCCAGGAGTCGGGCTTGAGTTAGATGTTACCACGAAAGTGGTTGCAAGCTTTGGTTCTACACTAAACCAGGGAGAAAGCAATTCGGGTAGAATTTCTGTTTCGCAAAAGAAATTAAACTTTTTTTTTTTCTGTGCTAGAAAAACAAATGCCATCCTCCTTCCTCCAAAGAGGACAAAGAAGATGGGTATAGCGGTCCTGATAACTGAATTTACATTGCTACACTGCCTGTGGAGGAAAAGACATGATGGGATAAGCCAGATATTTCTATTTAGAGAAGGTTCATGCCTTCCCTATCCACACAGACCCACTACATGGTTTTCGTAGAACAAGAGCCCTGAGTGTGAGTGTGTGTGTGTATGTATGTGTGTATCAAAATATCTTACTGAACAATAATACTGATTTTTTTTCTGGTGGGCACTTTTTTAAAGGTAAAAATAATTTAACAACATGCCTCTGAGTGTGGAGAATCCTCAAAAAACTAGGGATGAGCCCACCATACGACCCTGATATTCCTCTCCAGGGTATTTTTCCAGGGGATTTAGAATCAGCACATTACAGAGACACAGCAAAATCTGTGTTCATAGCAGTTCAATTCAAAATAGCTAAATTATGGAAGCAACCCAGATGTCCCTCACTGGATGAATGGATCCAAAAACGGTGGTACAGATATACCATGAAGTTCTACTCAGCAATTAGAAACAATGATATTGCAGCCTTTGAAGGTAAATGGATGGCTATGGAAGAAATCATGCTGAGAGAAGTCAGCATAACCCAGAGAACCAAGGGTCGAATGTCTTCACTCATCTGTGGAGGCTGGAACTAGACCCACCCTGACCATTGAGAAAGGAGGTCTATTATCATGTGTTAAATTCAGATAAGGTGTAATGTCATACAACCTAAGGCATTTGTAGAGATGTATTGGGAAGGAGGAGGGGAGGGGTAAGGGTGGGTAATTGGGGGGGGCTTTTGGGGGTAAATCTAATTTTCAGAATTTATATATATATATTATATTATTTCATTAGAAGCTTGTTTGATTGTTTAAGAAATTTGTTTGTTGAATTTGCCTTTGGGGAAAGATACACTCTGTTGTATTGATGTCTGTATTTAAGTTATTTGGGATGTTCATGAGAGCATCTTGAAGCATTTTTTTAAATTGAAAAATTCATGGACTTTAGAACATCTGAAGAATAATGTTTCTTCACTGCTACATTGGACGGATCTACTACCAGCAATGAAGAGGTCTGTCTACAATTTGTGCTGCAGTTCTGTGGCCGTTCCCTCCGTTGAGAGTGCCAGATTCCTCGTCTGTCAACCAGCACTCTTCCTGGACAGCAGCGACCTGGCATCGCGCCTCCCTCTGCCCTGCAGACGCCGCACGTGCTCCACATGCTCCCAGAGACGGCCCCTGTGTGCACCAGGCAGCTCAAGGTCAGCAGGAAAGTGCCTGGGGGTGCAGGGGGCTGTGGGGGCTGCTTGTGGCTGCCCCTCCCCTGGAAGGAGGACCTGGAGCCCAGCCTGCTCTGGGGGAAGTTCGTGGTCAGGGACACACAACACTTCTGCAGTGGGCATTTGCAGGAATGCCAGGTGGGTGATAGTAGGGCTTCAGCACTGAACAAACCCCAGCCTCGCCTTTCATCAGCTCCCGGGCTCCCGGGCTGCGGCAGTGCTGGTGTCATTTCCTGAGCAGCGAGCGTCATTTTAACCAACGCCCTGTTCCGTGCCCGGCTTTGGGCTGAGCACTGGGGATATAATATGGAAGAGAACACAGCCCTGACCTCGGGGAGCCTCCAGGCTGCTGGGAGGACAAGCAGGGACACTGATAAAAGGGAAACACTATGCCGGTGTGACCATGCAGCCTCACCCGTGCTGGGTGACGCTGACAGTGCATTGGTTAGGAATGCAGAGGAGAGAACGGTTCAGTGTGGGAGAGGAAGGAAAGCAATGGGGCAAACCTGGGGTGAAGCAAGGAAAGGAAGATTGGTCAAGTCCGAGGGAGAATTTGAGCCCAACCACGAGAAACACTGAAGCAGCCAGCTGTGTCTAGGGGGCTACAAATGGTTCCACTGACCTGAGATCAGAAGCCCCTGGAGGTCACGCCAGGGAGGGGACTCAATTCTGTGTCTAAGTTCCTTTGGGGGAGTAGCCTGTTAAGCAGGAGCAGAACCTGGACTCCAGCAATGCCTGGTCCAGGGCAAACATCCAAATAACTTCCGGTCAGGTCCTCCTTCCCTCAGCTGCCACCTGCAGGCTCTGGGCTCCGTCCAGGAGGGCAGGATCAGAGCTGTCAGCAGAGTTTATATTTTAGGGGTGCTTGTGGAAAAAGCAAGCTTTTAATAGAGCGGCTTCGAGCCTTAGCACTGTGATAAGTTATTAAATCTCTCTGAGCAAAATTTTTTCATAATTTGTCTGAAATGGGAATAAGGACACTTTTCTTTTGGGGGTCTTTGGAAAAAAATATGTGTATATTTGGTACTGGGAATTGAACTCAGGAGCACTTTGCACACTGAGCTACATCACCAGCCCTTTTTATTTTGAGGCAAGGTCTCACTAAATCGCTGAGGCTGACCTTGAACTTGCAATCCTCCTGCTTCAGCCTCCCAAGAGGTCCCTGAGATTACGGTCATGTACCACTGTACTGGCTCTCTGGAAAGACTCAGGCAGTGTAAGTGGGTACAGTGCTTAGCTTGTAGATACTGAATCCAGTGGACTGTGATGGGCTGATCTCTGTTAGCAATATTTTAAAAGGAGTCGAAGGCTGGAGGAAGTGAGATTTTGAAGAAATATTTGAAGGAAGGGATTGGAACTAGGTGGTGGCAGACATAACACATGACGCACAGAAGGGCTTGGAGTTGAGAGATTTTGTTTTTTGGGTTTTTTTTGTTTGTGTTTTGTTCGTTTAAAGAGAGAGAGGGACAGTGAGAGAGAGAGAGAAAGAGAGAATCAGTTTTATTTAGTTTCTCGTCTGGGTTTCCTTCCTCTGAACTTCATCGTGTGCGTGGTGCTGGGGAGTGAACTCTTGCCCTGGCACATGCCAGGCCAGCACCATAACCGCAGAGCTACCACGCCAGCCCATGCTTTTTTGTTGTAGGGAGTGTTAATTTTTAAATTTTTTCATCTGTTTTTTTGTTTTTCTGACACTTAGCTGTGCATGTGGGTCTGCGGATGGAACCAGGTCCTCACACGGGCCAGGCAGGCGCTCTGCTGCTGGGCCATGTCTCCAGGCCCAAGCTGAGAGATATGAGAGGTAAAGTCAGAAAGACATAGTGATGGACAGAGGTTGCTATTGTTTGAATTGGGCTTGCCTCCTATAGAACTGATGGTGACATTTGAACTGTGGAGGTGTTGGGTGGGACATGTGGTCTTTAAAAGGCATGAATGCCTTACTCGTGTGAATGAGTTCTTGCTCTTGCAGGACTGGATTTGTTAGGACAAAGTGGGTTGTTTTAAGTGAGTTCATCCTTCAAGTGTTGTCTCTTGCAAGTCCACATGAGTTGGAGCAGATGTGCCATGCTCTTGGACTTCTTAGCCTCAGAACATGAGCCAAAATAAGCCTCTCTCTCTTTCTTTTTAATAAATCAACCAATCTCAGGCATGCTGTTATAGTAACAGAGAATAAACTAAGGAAAGGGGTGAAGGATCCACAATGACTTCCAGATCCCTGCCATGGGTGATGGACGCCTGGTGGTCTGCCATCCGCGAGGAAGACCACAGGGAGATGTGCGGTTTCCAGGGAAAGCTGGAAGCAACTCAGGGGAGAGGTGTACAGGAGAGCCAGCCCCACACAGGGCTTGAATATTGTCCAGGAAGCCTCAGGACTCAAGCGGGCCCCCTGCGGGACAGGCATCTGGCTCTCACTTCCATGCTAGCAGCCCCTGTCTGTGACCCAGTACACCTCTTCCTGTGTTTGCTACATCTGCTCTGCTGCTGTCACCACCAGCGGAGTCCGCGTCTGTGCCTCTGAAGCTCAGTCTGACACGGGACACCCTTGATTGGCAGGGTGTATCTCACATCTCTGTGGGTTAGGGGGCTGCATGCAGCCTTTCTGGGTCCTCTGCCTGGGGTCACAAGCTGAGTGCAAGTGCCAGCTGGGTTGTCCCCACTTGGACAGGGGCTGTGCAGGGGCAGCGGCCAATTCTAAGCTCCTTCAGGTCGTTAACCGAATTCATTCCCTTGCAGCTGAATAAGGCAGAGTTTTGGGGTTTTGCTGGCTCCTGAGCAGAGGCTGCTGCCATTCCTGGGGCCTTCCAGTTCCCTGCCAGGTGGCCTCTTCATAGGCAGCTTCCCTTGGGCAAATTGAAGGCAACCTGAGTCACAGGGGACCATGTCCATCACGTTGGCCACGTTCTATGCGTCAGAGGAGAGTCACAGGTCCTGCCCACATTCCAGAAGAGAGAATCACACCAAGTCAGTAGTTGGGCTCAAGGGGACACCTTAGGCTCTCTTGCCACAGAGGGCTGTCACTCTCCTCTGGGTGAAGCAGACCACAGGCCAGGGTGGCTTCCTTTGGGTCTGGGCATAGCCCCAGGCCCAGGCTGCTGTGGCCGGAGTGGACAGTTCATCCAGTGGAGAGCACACGGGTTCCTCATACCAGCTGCCTCTTGCAGCCATGTCCCAGTGGGTCTCTGGCACCGCGGGATCAGGGCACTCTGCAACTCAGAGCAAAGCAGGAATTTGCTTACACTCTGTGTCAGTCAGCTTTCTGTCATCGTGACAAAATACCCAAGTTAATCAGCTTAAGAGAAAGAAAGGCTTACTTGGGTTCCCAGTTTCAGAGGTTCAGTCCATGGTCATCTGGACATTGCTTTGGGACTGTGGTGGCAGGAGTGCAAGGCCATGAGTCACTCACTCATGGTGGCCAGGAAGGACCTGAGCCCCCACGGCCCAGTTGAGGACACATCCCTAGTGACCTAACTCCCTCTGGGCTCCACTTGTTAAATATTCTGCCACCTCCCAGTAGTCTGGTGACCAAACCTTCAATGTCCCCACCTTGGGGGGGACATTTAAGACCCAAACCATAGCATCTCACACAGTGGTAAACATCACTCAGAGACCTGCTCCTCTAGTTAAGTGGGGACTTCAGACAATCTGCTTAATGATTGAAGCTGACATGTTTTGGGTGCCCTCTAAGCTTTCCTCAAAACTGGCAATAGTGCAGTTATAGAATTTTCCATGCTGGTTTTGAACACTCACATGAAGTCAACTCTCAGTAGCTACTTTCTTTACTCCTTTTAAAATACTCAGCATTCTCAGTTTTCTGAAGCTACCAAAATTTTGACATATAATAAACAATAGTTTGATAAAAATAGTCACTGCTACATATGGGAATGTTGTCTCTAATTTAAAGGGAGAGTCACGTGATATTTGGTGTCGGAGTTCTCTCTGGGAGAGGCGGGAGGCAATAAGCCCTCGCTCAGACTCAGAAGCTCTGAACTTCTGGGCTGCCATCTCCCAGCGTCTGTGGTGAGGAGTGACAGAGGGTGGCAGGTGAAGGCTGCAGTGACACCCGGGGTCCCCTTGGGTAGCTGCAGCTATCCTAGATGGCCTTTCTCAGATGCATTTGTTTGCAAGGCTAATGTCTGCAATACGGCTTTTCAGGAACCCATTCCATTGGGTGAGAGTCAGACGTAACTTACTAAGCCCCAGCCCTCGCTAGGTCGCTGGAAATGTTTTAGAGTCTGGCTCTGTGCTCTCCTGACTGGCATCTCTGCACACGTCCTATTGTTCATTGTGTCTTTTGCTCTGATTTCAACCAAACCCAAGGACTGGGGAGCAGCTCAGGGGTCGTGCATCTGCTTAGAGTGCCCATGGCTCTGGTTGCGATCCCCACACTGGAGGAGGGGACACCAACACACCAAAAAACTCTATAATAGGATATTTTTATCCAGGTGCCAGGAAGTCATAGGTACTACAACTTGACTTCCGGTCAAAACTGTCTGAGTGTGTTATACAATTGTAGTATTCCTCAAAAAATATTGCACAGATTGTGAGTTCAGAGCCAGCTTTAGCAACTTAGCAAGGCCCTAAGCAACTCAGTGAGAACCTGTCTCAAAAAAAAAAAAAAAAAAAGGCTGGGGATATGACTCAGTGCTTAAGCAAACCTGGGTTCAATCCCCAGGGCCAAACAATCAAAACAGTAAAATTTTGCAGAAAACACGAGCTCTCAGAAACGCTAATTGGCTTTTTAGGAAAGAACGCTGTGACCAAACATGCTCACGCATCACTGTGTGGTAGATACCACCTTTTAGAACTTCAAAATGTTCATTAGGACACAATATTTTTAATTTGGTATTTTCTGATCTTCTTGGAACAGGTCACTTTTTTTATTTAAAAAATTTAAAGCAAAACATTTCCTAACATCCTATAGATCAGAGCAGAGCTACATAATGTGCACAAAAAGGGTTGCTTTTGAACATTTACTTTAGATCTGGAAGACCCTAGACCTAGATGCTGCTGCCTAAATCCGGTGACCCGATTCCTTTAATTTTAGACTGCTCTTTAAAAGTACATATGTGCTTTGATAAACCTCTCATTCCTTCCAGTTTCATGGTTGCTTGGAACTTAGCAACGAGTGTTCACAAAGGTTCATGAGGGGTCATCCAGCCTTTGCTCTTGACCCCCTGCAGGCTGAAGCCTGGTCTCCGATTCTGTAATGGCCTGGGCCCCCTCACTCTCTGACAGTTCATGCCTCTGCCGGGTGGGTGCATGGGCACAGTGACCTGGCAAACCCAGATGGGAAAGCCAGCCATGGAGCTCCAAAGGCACTGGCCATTTCCCAGGATCACCTGGGCTTGGAGTTGACGGAGGAAATTTCTCCTCAAATAAAGTGAGAGATGAATTCCTTTCCCCCATGTAAAGCTTTCATGTGCTTCTCATGATATAGACCCCTTTATTCGTTCTTATGTGAACAGGACAAATTGCACAGAAAAATGACATTGTAGTAAGTCCCGAGATGTGCCCCCCCCATGCAGTCACCTGGCTCCACCTAGTGGCCACCAGAAGTTCCATTTCCCCAGGAAAGTGTGGGGCTGGTACATCCCCCTTGGAAGGGAAGACAGGTAGAACTGATAACACCTTGTAAACTGATTCCTGGGGAGAGTGCCTGCCTGAATCACTCTCTTGAAAAAGGTCCAAATGCAGTTGTTGGGTTTAATGACCTGCGTTATTATAGGCTTTGAATTTTGTGTGTGTGCCAAGCCAAAAGGGCAAACAATACACACACTCGAGGGAAACACACCCGCAAAGTGGGGCACGCAACATAAGCCCCACTGTCTGTGAGGGCTGGTGGTTTCAGTCGCATTTTTATGGCATTAATCAATTTGCATTGCAATTTATGGGAATACTGTTCCCACACTGAGTTTTGTTTACTAAGAAAAGATTTGGAAATTAGAGGGAAGCCCTAATCCCGCCCTGGAATCTCAGCTAACTTCCTCTGTGCAACATGGAAGCAGATCTACAACCCAGAGAGACAGAAAGGCCTGCTGGCCTTAGCAAAGAATCGTGGTCCCATCCCTCCCTGCAAAGAGCACCCAGACGGGGGCTGGAGTGGTGGCTGGGCGGTTACGGCACTTGCCTGGCATGGGCAAGTACACGGGTTCAAACCCCAGCACCCACGTACACAACTAAGTGTCGGAGCAACGAAAGCCATGTGAAAAACTCAATAAAAATTGATTCTCTCTCTCTCTCTCTCTCTCTCTCTCTCTCTCTCTCACTATCTTTCTCTCTAAAAAAAACAAAAACAAAAAACAAAAAAAAAAACACCCAGACCTTGGATTTTATGAAGCATTTCTGCCCGGGGTCAACAGTAGCCCTGCTTCAGTAGTTGCAGCTGCGTGCCATTTGGCTGTGACCAGATGCGATGGCCTCTGTTTCAAGGACTGCTTTCTCTTAGCCCAAACAAGCTGACTTCAGAGGCCGGAGGCATCCTGGCTGGTGGTCACATCACTACGGATTGCTGGCGGTCGGAGTCTGACCATGACCTGTGAGCTGCGCCAGTAAGGCACTCTGTACATTATGCTTGGCAGGGTGGCAGGCGTGGGACACCAGCCGCGTGCCACTTTGCAGTGTTTGGGCTGCATCTGTGTGATTTGGAGCTATGCATCTGTCCCTGATAGTGGAGGAGGGTGAGCCCTGGGAAATGGGCTCACCTTTCAGACCCTGCTTCTCAGCCTTGCCTGCGGCGTGTTGGGGATGTAGCTGGCAGAGGGAAGCCACTTACTTATTTACTGAAGTTGTGACCATATGCTGCTTTACATTTCAAAGCAAACTTTTAATAGCAGTTTCGTGTTACCTAGCTAAAAGTAGCTGGGCGCTTCTTGCCATATACTTTCACACCTCTTCCCCCTTGTCCTGGACCATTCCTTCTGTGCTCCCTAAATTACATACCCTCGCTGGGTTTGGCTTCTGTCATTCACCAAGGCAGGTGCTCGATTCAGCTCCAGCACTCCGCCTCCCTCTGTCCCGTTCCCTCCCCAGCCCTCTTCCCCCCACCTGTATGCGATGGTTCCCTGGACTCCATCCAAAGCACTTTCTTTCATCCCTTGATTGGGGTTTTATTTTTAAGAAGAAAGCCAAGCACATTTTTAACAGCCACAACCAGATGGAGTGAGCTCTTTTGAGGCACCATGAAGGCAATAAAAGGGGGAGCCGGTGCGGCTAACCTAATGAGATCCCCGGGAGGACCTTCTTGTGTAGGAGGCAGATCACCTGTGTTTTCCTAACTTTCTCTGTCCTTAAAACAACTGACCAAAGTCTGTGTCTGTGTCCTCCTACCCTGAAGGCTTCTCCACCTCTGCCTTGGACACACCGCCTTCTTGGTGTCCCTCGGTGTGGACACCCCGCTTCCTGCCTCCTCCTCCTTTCCCACTCTCACACACATGCCTGTTTCTCCATCATTATGTCGTTGCTTTTGAGCCATAATCCTGTCCTTCCCACCCTCCAGCCTATCTTCCAGAGTGGACTGTCTTGCCTGCTGGCTGGGGGCAGCCTCCCATCCTGAGAACCACAGGAACAGGGCTGGCCATCAGGAGGACACCGTGGGGCTCCTCACTCTTCATTTAGCCTTGCCCCTGGTGACCACGCATCGTATCTCAGGTGCACACTGCCCCTTGGCTCAGGCTCACGCTGCGTTACCCCACGGTCAGTTTCTCAACTTGCCGCTCTTTGTCTCTTGGACAGTCCTTTACACCAATGCCAGTGCTAGCACTCTATGGCACACGTGTGAAGGTGCCACTCCCCCAGAGGATCCGTGACCACGTTACCAACCAGCGCAAGTGGGGGCACTACCCCTGTCTCCCCAGGCCACCACCTGTAGACTGTCACTTTCCGTGTCCGTGACAGGATAGAAGTCGGACAGCACCCAAGCCATGGGACGTGACTTGCCCAGCACTGTGCCTGTGGTTCCAATTGTGCCCCTCCCTGCTTGTTTCACCCATCTGGCTCCTTCTCTGTGCCCCAGTGGTACAGGAGCCGGCTATCTCGCCAGCACAGTGCAGGGGAGATAGCATTGCGACCTCCCTGAGCCGTTGATGGGCCTTGCCCTCGCTCAGTGAGCACGAATACAATGAACAGAAGGGAGATTGTGAGTGGCATCTTGTCACGGCAACCTCAGACACAGCCTAGTCCTTGTTGCCATTTTAGAGCTCAGTAAACTGAGGCCCCGAGGGGTTGACTCATTGCCCACCTTCATGCACCTGGAGTCCAGCCTGCATCCGAAATATTCCGCAGAAGATGGAGAGGGGGGCCTGGCTGCACCGGGAGGCTGGGGAGGGACGGCCTCCATGCCAGGGCCGAGGAGCCCAGTTGGACAGAGAAATCACCAAGAGCTGTGGCTGGCTTAGCAGATGTGCATGGGGTTGGAGCAGTGTTGGAGGAGGTTTGCTCAAACTCTGAGATGTTGAACCGTCTGGACAAAGCCAAGAGAGGGAATTGACACACAGTAAGGCAATCCTTCCAAAACCCCCAGTGGATACCTGGAATCAAAGACAGAATTCACTCTTACATACCAGCACTATGATACCATGACATTCTCTGTAATAATGTAGATGGCAGTGATGTGATTCGGGGGCAGGTAGCATATACAGAGTGGATACTCTGCACAACGGGATGATTCACGTCCTGGGTGGGACGGAGCAAGGTGGTGCCAGATTTCTTCACACTGCACAAAACAGTGTATAATTTAAAACTTAGAATTTGCTTACTTCTGGAGTTTTTCATTTAATATGTTGGGCTGCCATTGACTGTGGGTAGCTGGAACTGAGGAAGTGGTCCCCAGGGCAGCAGTGTTCAGAGGTAGAGCTTCTGGGAAGTGGATGGGTCATGGGGGCTCTGACCTCATTAGGGCATCACTAATTTGATGGCACTGTTGGCGGGTAGTAGGGACTGTGGGAGGTGGGACCTAGTTGAAGCAGTGAGTCCTTGGGGACATGCCCTTGAGGACCATGTCTCAGTCCTGGCTCCTTCCTCATTCTCTGCCTCCTGGCTGCCGGGAGATGAGCAGGTGTCCTCTGCTCCACCCTTCCACCAGGACATTTCTGCCTCACTCAGGCCTAAAACTAGTGGAGCCCAGGGACCGTGGACCAAACCCTCTGAGACTCAGCCAAAATAAGTGGTTCCTCTTTTATGCTGTTTTTCTTGGGTATTTGGTCACAGTGACAAGAAGCTGACCAATATGAGGAGGGACTGCTGTACTTCAGAAGTGGACTCAGAGAGACTTGGAGGGTGATTGAATGGTGGAAGGAGAACGGAGCATCAAGGTGTCTGGATTCTGACTTGAGGACTGGGTGGAGGGGTCCTGTTGGTAGCAAGGGGGAAACATGCTGCTGGGTGGGTTGGTGAGGAAGTGCAAGGTGACCACACTCACCTTGCTGAATGGGTTGGGTGGCAGCAGATAGAGCTGTCATGGGCCGTCTGGGTCCTTGTTGTGTTGTTAGGGGCAGAGGCCACAGGGGTTTGCTGGGCAGAGTGTGTAAGGTCATGAGAAGGGGGCCCAGAGCAGAGGCTGGGGACACAGCAGCATGGGGGGAGGGTGGGCAAAAAGGAGACAGAGCTGGGGACCCAGGACAGGCAGCTCATGATCCGCTCATCTGGCTGCCCATCCTTGCCACTGAAAACTTTGTGCTTTTTTTCTTTTTAAAAAGTCTAGGAAGAGGGGTTGGAGATTTAGCTCAGTGGCAGAGCACTTGCCTAGCATGCGCAAGGCCCCGAGTTCGGTCCTCAGCCCTGAAAAAAAAAAAGTCTAGGAAGTGGGCTGGAGTGATGGCTCAGCGGTTATGGCGCTTTCCTGGCATGCACAAAGATGCAGGTTCGAACCCTAGCACCACGTACACCCCGAAGTGTCGGAGCAACAAAAGTCACATGAAAAATTAAATAAATTGATTCCCTCTCTCTCTTTAAAAAAGAAAAAAAGTTCAGGAAGGGCTGCAGCATTGGCTCAGAGGTAGAGTGCTTGCCTGGCATGCGTGAGGACCTGGGTTCAAACCCCAGCACCACATACACAACTAAGTGTCAGAGAAACAAAGGTCAGAAGAAAAAATAAATAAAACTGATTCTCTCTTTCTCTCTCTCTCCCTCTCTCTCTCTAATAAATAAATGAATAAAAATAAAAAGTCTAGGAAAATGCGCTCCTATGCAAGAACCTTTCCTGCCTCAGTGACTATTACACAGGGGCTTTGCTGGCTGACTTCTGCCTGTTACCTCCCATCCTGTGTTCCACCTCTCTCATGGCCTCTTAAGCTCTTCTTCTGTGGCCAGTCAGCCCTTGCTTCTTTGGTTTAGAGTGGTCCTGAGTCCCCTTTCAGGAGCACCTTGCTTCATTAGCAGCTCTTCTCTATTCTCTAAGGGAAGGAGTGGGAAGTGCCCTCCTCTCCCTTTCTCCAAACTGGAGGTAGAGAGAGCTTTTCTGTAAAAGACCAAGAGATGGTCTATGGTTTTGGTTTCACAGTCCACCCACCAGGTCTCCATCACACAACTCAAAACTGAGGAAGCAGCCCTAGACAATACGTAAAGGAACAAGTATGATTGTGTTTCAATAAAACTTTATTTAGAAAAGCAAGCGGAGGGCCAGGTTTGGCCCATGGGTCGTACTTTGCCTTCCCTACTCCAATCATTCCTCCCCTCATGCTGGATAAGAGCCAAACTTTCTAGAACCAACAATGCTGGGAATGGAAGGTGAATGGCAGCGGTGGGTGGGGGATGGAGAAGGAGGGGACCTCTATGGACAGTGAGTGGGGGATGGAGAAGGAGGGGACCTCTATGGACAGTGATCTGCTCGGTCACTCATTTTCTTCTCTCAGAGCCAGGCATGGAGCCCTCCCACTACTTTGCTGGCCATAATTCAGAGTTCTGCTAGTTCCACATCAGGAAAACCCATCTCTTGGCTGCATTCTTCCTATCCCTTAGTTCAACTTTTTTTTCCCCCCAGGGACTTCCCAAACAGAGCATGAGATGAGCGCCCTTCATCCTTCTGTAACAAGAGAGCAATCTTTACACTTAAAGGAGGGCTGGAAACACTTGGTTGTGTTCTGTGATTCAGTAACTGTGTGGTGAGCATCCTGGTGCTGGGCACCGGTGGTACCTAGCTGACTGTCACTGTTCCTGTCCTCAAGTGTGAGGTGGAGGTAAAGGCCTGTGGTCCTTCCTTTCCTGGGCTTTGACTTTGAGCCCCAAACTTGGTGAACCCATTAGCACCTTGTTTCTTCACCTTGCCTCTGTTTAAAATCGAATGCACACACAGTACCTGCTTCTGTTCTTGGCTAGTGCTACAACTGCCCCCACTGGCCACCGTAGGCCAGGCAGCCACTGGGGGAAGAGGAGCCCCTCCCAGCCCCATCACCAAACATCTTCCATTTACCTTAACAAGAGAATCCAAATCTCCTCTCCTTCCTCCATGGAGATCAGTTTATCTCCAGATGGCCCACGTGGTAGATGTTAAAAAATATCCTACCCCAGAAAGGTGACAAGAGACGTAGGACCATCAACTACACGCCCAAGTGACAGCCACAGGAGCAATTTCAATTATTTCTTTATTTCTGCTATAAGATGAGAAATTAAAGCTCAGTCATATGGTTTGCTCAAAGGAAGCCTCAGGGTTGGAACTGGAACCTGAGTCTCTCAAGAGTGCCCTCTGCAGATGCCAGGTGGGGCTGCACAGCTCTAGTCCTTGAGAGCAGAGATGGGGACAACCCATCTGGCGATTCCCTCAGGTGGGATTGGGGGCAGTGGGGGTGCGCACACCATCCTGTGGAAGAGGCAGAGGTTGGACAGGACTAGGGGATCGACTGAGCAGCCCAGGGTCACTTGAGGCTCCTGGGAGTGAGCAAGAGGGTCATGATCAGCAGGGAGCTGTGCGTGGAAGAACCAGGAGACCCGGGGCTCCTTCCTGGCCTCTCTCCTCTGCCATCCCTCCAACCTCTCGCCCAGTGACACCACGGTGCTCAAAGGGATGGGCTCCTGGCCAAACTCAGCTCTTGGCACCTGCCCTCCACCCTAGCCTGGAGGGGCTACGATTACTGTGCTTCCAAGTAGGCTGAGAAGTCAGCACGGAGATGGGAAACTGTTTTCAAATATGATGGGAGGGGTGCGTGGAAACCAAACTGGCAAAACAAAGGCCTATTGATGGTTTTGTTTGTAATGGGAGCGGAAAGAAAGGATGTGAACAGATATGTGGGGTCTGTGGGGGATGGGGTGTGGGTTTTAGGGTGGGGGAGGCAAGACTGCCTCCAGGAGCCAGTTCCAATGTGAACATCAGCCTTCTGCCCAGCGTGCTGTGAGAGGGCTCCCAGCCACCCACGGGGCCCTGGGCATGTGCTTCCTACCCCTCTGGAGCCCTGAGAGCAGGCGTTGTCTGCTGCAGCTGTGTACTGGCCTTGGGGTGGCATAGGGCGGAGAGGGCATGCAGGGTGGAGTTTATAGGGTCTCAGCAAGGGAGGATGGGGCAGGCAAAAAGCCGTGGTCTGGGTTTGTTCTTCTCTGGAGATGTCACAGTGTTGTTGGGCACTGGCTCATAGGCCGTTACCTACATCAGCAGCCCACTGAGTCCCCTCCACTCCTCCAGGTAGGTCATCCTGTTGAGTCTCAACTTATGAACGGAGAAACAGAGCCATAGGAAAGTTGAGTCCCTTGAAGTCACAGAGCAGGGAATGGTAAGGCTGGTAAGGCGGGGCTGGGTCTGCGGGAGTTTGGTTGGGACCACCCACACTGACTGGACTCCACCCCTGCAGGGTGCCAGCCCCCAGGTGCTCAGAGCAAGCTGGTCAAACAACACCAGCAGTAGCAGAAGGCTTTCCTGCAATATATATATATATTCACATTTTTTAAGAGAGAATTTTGTTTTCGTCTAGTTTTTGTTTTTCCTCTGCTTAGCTGTGTATGTGGTGTTGGGGTTCCAACCCAGGTTCTCATGCATGCCAGGCCAGCGCTCTAGCCCTGAGCCACCTCTCCAGCCCCCTGCAGCCCTATCGATCACAATGAGGGAGCGTGTTTATGCGTCAGGCCTACGGGCCTGCTTCCGAGCAGGTCTGAGGAGTTCAAAGCCATGGGGATGTTCTGCTCGTTTCCTGCACACCTCCGGTCTGCCATTTACAGCCTCATTAGATCCCCCGGGCCTGCCAAAACCCAGGCTGCCCGACGGCAGCTCCTCCCAACCTGCTCCATTCTCCCTTTGCCAGGCTCTGCGTGGGCCGTGGGAGTGGTGGGTGGTGGATGTTTTGGGTTGAACTTTGCACACTAATATCAGAGGTGGCTGAAATGCGGCTCTGGGAGGTTTCTCACCTACTCTGTCCCAGGGCAACACAGTGCCTACACCCAAAGAGATGTGTGCTAGAGCCCTCCGTACCCGGACTTTGCTGAGTAGTGTCAATCCATATGCTTAAGTAACTGAAGGAGAAGGGTTAGGCTTTGAGGCACATAGGAATGAATGAGCGTCTGTTCTCTAACCTGACCACATGTGTTGGAGGCAAAATAGATACCTCGCTCTCGTCCCGTAAACACACCTTGTGCAAGTAGATGCTTGTCTGCTCCCCTCGCTTGCATGGGAGCAAGCGATGCCCTCCTCATGCCCTGGCATTGTTAGGCCTTTGCTGCTCAAAGGACGTTGCAGCTCTGAAGCAGCTCCCTGCGTTCCTTCCAGCAGGAGTGAAATGATCCATCAGCAAAGCCTGGGTGCTCACCACAGCCTGGCACGGCCCCTGGGAAGGCAGGTCACCATTGAGCAACACCGACACAGTCTAGCATTCATTTCCAGATGCCTCTGGGGCTCGATTGTTTTCTTCCTCTCTCCCGCCCCTTCCCTCCCCCCCCCCCCATTCTTAGATTTTGCAAGATCTGCAGAACACATGTGTATGGATCCATCTCTCCCAAGTCGTTCAGATTTATCAGTGCATGATAAATCTGCACTCTTGCTCTCTCCAGGGCTGATGGTTTTCATCAGCTGTGCATGACCAAGCTGCTGGATGAAAGCTACAGGTTATTAACAGCACTCACGTGGCCTTCCTTGTGGGCAGATCAGCACCTTTGTTTTCTTAGAGTGGGATAGGATGGGCAGCGCAACCTTCTCCCACAGGCCTGGGAAACTTGTTCTGATTTTTAAACGGAAGACAATAATCTTGTTTGTGATAGAGGGAGGGTGTGGGGAGCTCTGGGTTCCTACTGAAAAAGCCAGTTCCCAGAACAAGAATCAGAGGGAAAATATCGAGACGTGGCATTGATCTTCGGAAGACCTCTACACCATTCTCTTTCTGAGCTGGTGTGGCTGTGGTGGGCCATCAGGGCTCCTCTCCAGCAGCTGGTGGGGTGAAGCAATGACGGGAATTCTCAGTGGATCGTTTGAAATGTCATTGTCAGGGCTTCCTGTCTTGGGATCGGGGAAGGCCAATACCATGCAAATACCATGCATCTTAGGTGCCAAGCAACAGAGAACAGAACTAGGGATGTCTTCCTACGGCAGAGATGTGTGGCCAACGCTTGTGTCCATATAATGAGCCAAGAGGACACTATACTTAATACAACACCTTTATGTTTTTGTGAAAGATCTGCTGAGCAGACTCCAGTGTGATGAACAGTTCATTTCCCATCACCTATGAGTTTGCGGTTACCACTCATGAACTCAAATTACTAGAATTTTCTCTTCTTCATCTGAGCCCTCTGAAATGGCTGATCCCATCAAGACCTGTTTCCTTTTCTTCCGGTCACTCAGGAAGACTACTTTTTCTAGCTCTCATTGGGTGTGGCCAGGGAACCAGGGCCTGACCCATGAAATGTGGGGGCGAGTTTTCTGTGCTGCTTCAGGGCCTGCCCAGAAAGTTTCCCACACGATTCCCCAACTGCTTATTCCTCTCCAGGGGTGGTGTGGACACCACAGGGAAGGAACCTGGGTCCCCGAGTGCGTGGAAGATTGCTACTGTTCAGTAACATTGGCATTGGTCTTTGAAGGAAAGAGAAATAAGTGTTCATTGAGGGAAACCCCTGGGGCTTGTGCATTGCTCGTTACAGCAGCTAACATTGCTTATCCTACCTAATACAGACAGACCCACAACACTTCCCTAGCCCCATCTCTTGCCTTGCTCTCAGCTCTGGCCCTGTTTCTTGCTTTTCTGGGCTGCTCAGTGTCCTCTGCATGAGTTTCAGCCCCTCTGCCTGAGTACTTCCCCATCCCAACTCCTTGGCTCACCCTTCCCTCCTATTGTAGAGGATAAAATGTCTCTTCCCTTCAATCTAATCTTCCCTGCTGTGTCCTTGATTCTGACCCCACCTACCTTGAGTTCCTCCTCAGCTTTGCCCTGTGAATACTTTTTGTCTCTGACTATTTAAATTCCTATCTTTCCTGGCTTTGTTCCTTCTACTCTGTGCATATGTTCCAACAGCCCCTATTTAACAACAACAACAACAAACCCCCCCCCAACCTTGTTATTCATGTATTTATTTCTCTTTGCTATCAGCATTTTTTTGAAACACAGCCTCCACCCACAGCTCCCTTGCCCCCCAGCCCCTAGTAGCTGCCCTCTGCCATGGCCCCGCCATCTTTGGCTGATGACCCGCACGAAGCCAGCCCAGTGGTTACATTTGCCAGTACCTTTGCAGTTCCCACGCCTCAGCCTCCTTCTGGCACCAGGCGCCTTCTGCCAGGCCCTCCCTCTGGAGCAGGGGAGCACGGGCAGGCAGGTGGACACGTCGCGTGCCTGGACGTAGCGCCTAGATGGGAAGAGCGTGGGCCATGGGCTCAGGCAGATCTGGATTCCTGTCCTGGCCCTGCCACCCAGGAACTGTTGACTTTGGCATTGGCCTAATCTTTCTGAGGCTCAGTTGTACATGTAAAGTGCGATAACACGTCCTTTAACAGGGCTGTGAAAATTAAGTGAGGGAGGCACATGACACCCCCAGGGCACATGACAGGTGTCCAGCAGCCTCCAGCTGTCTCCCTCCCCTTCTCCTGCTGGGACATCTGGCCTGGGCGTCTGCAGAGTCCAGGGCTTGTAGACCTGGGTGTGCGGGGAGCGACCACAGCTTTCTCAGTCAGTCCTTCAGGCTGCCTGAGGGTTTTGCTGATCCCAGGAAGGACCCTAAGATCTTAAGCCAAGGATCTTTCATCTTTTTCTTTTCTTCTTCTGTGTGGTGCTGGGAATGGAACCCAGGGTTTTGCACATTTTGAGCAAGAATTCTTGCACTGAGCAACACCCACACTCTTTGTTTTGGGGACATTTACACACAGTATACTCTTCTACCTGGCTTTAAGTCTTATAGCCAGGGAGAAAATTAGGGCCCTGGAAACTCATCTCGCACCCTGCTGATGAAACCAGGAGGCTACAGAGGCCTCGATGTGTGAGACCCGTCTCTCCAGGAGTGCTGTGGAGCTGAGGCACCTTGGAAGCCAGGGGGACAAAGGTGCCTTAGGAAGGCCAGCCTCACAGCTGTGACCAGACCAGGTCACCACACGGGGAAATCCTACACAGCTTTTACATCTTCTGCAAAGAAATCAGATTTCATACCCCTGTGAGGTCTCAAGGGTAGCCCTCAGGTGGCTCCAGCAGGCCAGCACCTGCTCCCAGAGTGGACAGGCTGAGGTCAGCGATGGCATTTCCAGTGTGTTTTCAGATCTCCACAAAGGCCTTAAAAGCTAAGCAAGGGGGTTGTGGATTTAGCTCAGTGGTAGAAAGCTTGCCTAGCATGCCCAATGCCCCGAGTTCGGTCCTCAGCCCTGACAAAGAAAAGCTAACCAAGGCACGTTGTAAAAGTTAAAAAAATAACAAATACACAAAACCGTCAAGGTGCCCCCCCCGCAGAAGAGCCCAGATCTTACAGAAAGTTCTGCACCTGTCCAGGGCCTTCACCTGCCCCATCGCCGGCTGACCAACACCTTCCCCTCGCCGGCTCCTAAGGACGGTCTGGCCTGCCAGGTTAAAGTCACTGGAGCACCATGTTGGCTATTGCACTCTCCCCCCGGCGACCCACGGCGACCTAACCGCTGGACCGCTAGATGTCCAGTCTCTGGTGGATCCGCAAAGCGGTGCTGGTGGAGCCTGTGACGTGCTCTGTCCTCTGAGCCTCTCGGGCTTGTTGCATGGGTAGCAGGGCCAGAGCCAAGCTCCTGTGCAGATGAGCAAGTGAGACCGAAGAGGCCAGCATCAGTCTGCTTTGCTCAAGGCCTTGCCGTCCCAGTCCCCCATCTCCCCAAGGGGGATGACAATTGATATGAAGGCCTGTGTCACTGGGCTAGGAGGACACAGCACTGAAACACCCCTGTTCTTCCTAGCTTTGGAGTCTATGAAAATCTCACCGGGTTTTTATCCTTTCCCCCACACAAATTTCTTTCTTTGGTATTGGGGATTGATCCCAGGGGTGCTCTACCACT
>PVKS010017374.1:0-42160 GCA_004027875.1 Aplodontia rufa
GACTCCTATGAGTTCTTCGTATACCCTCCCCCCTCCCCATCCCCTTCCCTATACCTCCAAGTTACCTAGGGAGCTTTTGCCCCTGTTCCACTGAAAGTCATTCAATTTGAGGCTGTTAGGTCAGCCGTCTGTCCTACTGCTTCAACATAAATTCTAGCATCAACAGATGAGAGAAACCATTCAGCCCTTAAGTCTCTGAGCTAGGGAGACTTCACTAAGCATAATTCTGTCCATCTCCATCCATTTGACTTCGAAAGCTATAATATCGTCTACTCTGATGGCCGAGTAGTATTCCATAGTATATATGAACCAAAGCTTTTGTATCCACTCATCAAGTGAGGAGCATCTGGATTGGTTCCATAATCTAGCTATAGTAAATTGAGCTGCTATAAACATTGATGTAGACAACTGAAGCTAGATCCTTATCTTTCACCCTGCACAAAAATTAAATCAAAATGGATCAAAGACCTGGATATTAAGCCTACAACTCTAAATTTATTAGAAAAAGAAGTCGGGGAAACACTACACCTTATAGAAGTCTTTTGTTTCTGACCCAGGAGTTTTGTGTCTTCTGCCAGCTTCTGTGAAACCATGGAACTCCAACTTGTTAGCTTGCAAGAATGGCAAAATCTCAGACCCTCCACCAGTCTTGACAACTTTGCTATTTATGGTCTAGAGATATTTTTTCTATTTATTTTTAAATTTTATTATTAGATTAACAAATACAGGGGCTGGCTGGAGTGGTGGCTCAGTGGTTACGGTGCTTGCCTGGCAGGCACGAGTACGCTAGTTCAAACCCCAGCGCCACGTACACAATGAAGTCTCGAAGCAACAAAAGCCATGTGGAAAACTAAATAAAATTGATTCTCTTTCTCTCTCTCTCTCTCACTGTCCTTCTCTCTTAAAAAAAAAAAAAAAATATATATATATACACACAGTCCCCCCCATCACAGTTTTGTTTTCCAGTTTCAGGCACCTGTAGACAATAGTACTTTGAAAGTATTGAATGGAAATTTCCAGAAATAAACAATTCATAAGTTTTCAATTGCATAACTTTTTCATAACAGTGTGATGAAATCTTTCACTCTCCTGCTCTGTCCCACATAGGGCATGAGTCATCTCTCTGTCCAGTGTATTCACACTGTATACAAGTGATTCACCTATTAGTCACTGAGTGACTATCTTAGTTATTAAACTGACTGCCACCGTGTATCAGTACTTGTGATCGAGTACTTCTCGTTCTACTTGACAGTGGCCCCGAAGTACAAGAGTAATGATTCTGGAAATTCATATATACCCAAGAAGAAATGCAAAGTGCTTCATTTAAGTGAGGGTGAAGGTACAGGTCATTTTGAGAGAGACAAAAAGAAATTCCTGTAACTTATTACAGTATATAGTTATAATTCTATTTTATTATTAGTGTTGTTGATCTCTTACTGTGCCTGATTTATGAGCTAAATTTTACCATGGATATGTACGTATGGGAAAATAGCACTACCCCGGGTTTCCAGCATCCCCCAGGGGTGCTAAATATATTCTCTGCAGACAAGGAGAAATGATCCTAATCCTGTACCTTCTTGAAAGGGTCTCAAGAAGCCCGCAAATTAGCATGGCTCCAATTCCACCATTTGGGATTTCTACTTCCTTTCCTTATTTTTCAGTTGGTATAATTATACATAAAAACAGTATTATCTCAATCCAGAAATATGAGTGACCATATAGATCTACATTGTTAATGTCTTAACATTCCAAATGAATGATTCCATTCAAACCAGCACAAGCACCCACTCATCCTCGGTGTTCACTGAGGGCCTCCTGAGGGCCTTGCGCTGCACAGTGCTGGTGGGGAAGTCCCTGACCTCTGAGAGCTTGGAGTCTAAACAGGAATGCAAACACCTGGGCAAGCGATCGCTTGGAACGCAGCTAAGCACACGGTAGGAGAGACGCGGCTGCCATGGCAGAGAGCGCAGCCTGGTATTAGATTGCCCTGGCACAGAAGAGTGAAGGAAGGAAGGTGGGAGAAAGGCTCCCACACGGGCAACAGCTCCTGCCAAGTCCATAGGTGAGCAAAGACCCGATGGGCTTACAAAGGCACATGGGAGAGAAGAGCGGAAAAGAGGGCAGGACACAGGGGAGGGACTTGTAATCAAGTGTAAAGAAAGACTCACATTTTTACCCTGCAGGAAACAAGAAGGCAACATGGGTCTTAGGCAGAAGTGTGCATTTTAGAAAATAAAAGATTTGGGCTCAGTGGTTACAGTGCTTGCCTGGCATGCGCAAGTACGCGAGTTCAAACTCCAGCACCACGTTCAAAATGAAGTCTTGGAGCAACAAAAGGCACATGAAAAACTAAATAAAAAATTGTTTCTCTTTTTCTCTCCCTCTCTTTCTCTCACTGTCCCTCTCTCTTTAAAAGAAGGAAAGAAGAAAGAAGAAAGAAAAGAAAAAAGAAAAGAAAAGATTTACATCTTAGAAGATGATTTGAGAATCTATTAGAGTGAAAGTCCAGAGCAGGGATTCTCTATATCTGGGGCTGGATGATTCTTTACTGGGAGAGGGACTGTCCTATGCCTTGCAGGGATTCTTCAGCATCCCTAACCTGCACCCGTTAGATGCTAGTAGCATTCCCTAGGTCATGACAAAAACAAAAAAAATATATAAATTATATGGAGACTAAAACTGGCCCAAATGAAGAAGCATTGGAAGAGAGGACAGGTCAAGAGCAATGAACCAGGAGGGAGACAAAGGCAGCCTGGACTAGGAGGAAAGAGGAAAAACACGCAGGTTTGAGCACCTGCAAATGTCAAAGCACCTGCAAGTTTCTCCTAGCTCTGTGCATCTGTCCCTGAGAAGTGGCTGGAACGACCCACCACTCAACTCATGTAAAGAAATGAATTTTACTACTTGCTTCTGCCTCCTCGTCTAAGCAAACCTACGACCATGCTTGTCTGTCTCAACCCTGCAAAGCTGTATACTTTCATACATATGTATGCATGTGTTAAGTTTTTGCAAGCATAATTTAGA
Organism: Aplodontia rufa; assembly: GCA_004027875.1. NCBI lineage: Eukaryota > Metazoa > Chordata > Mammalia > Rodentia > Aplodontiidae > Aplodontia > Aplodontia rufa. The sequence continues at coordinate 3,025 of PVKS010017374.1, forward strand.
CTTTTCAAAACAGTGACACGGTAACAAAGAGAAACTGAGATGTGCAGCATTTTGAACTCTGATTCTGGTTCTCGCATGCTACCCTGGACGTTTTCCATGTGCATTTGCTGTCTCTGCTTTTCCACATCTTGCCCAACTTTAAAGGAATCCGCAATGAACCAACGATTAGGTCCACCCGTCACCTAGAGAACGCCGACGCTGTGATGCGGACCAACCTTTCTGCTAGTTGCAACACGCTAAAGGACAACTTAGTGTTTTCATAAAAATTTGTTTAGGTGGAAATGGGAGTTCTATTTACAGGGGATGAATTGTGTGTTAGGAACTTTACAAATATTGTCTCAAATATTAAATCTTCAGAAGTACTGTGAGAGAGCAGTTAATTATCCCATTTTTACATTTGCAAAATTTGAGACTTCAAGTCAGGAAAGGTACTTAGGAGGGCCAGGTCACCCGATGGATCAGTTACAAAGCAGGAATAGGAAGGCAAGGAACAGGGCTCAGCAAACCTCCTCCACAAAGGGGCAGCTGGTCAGTATGTCTGGTGGTGCAGGTCACACGGACTGTCTCGCTGACTCGATTCTGCCTCTGCAGCACGGAAGCAGCCCAGACAACAGGCGAGCACATCAGTGTGTGACTGTCCCCAGTATGTGACTGTCCCCAGGAAGCTTTAGCTACAGACACTGGCATTTCAACTTCATGAGGTTTGCATGAGTCACAAAATGTGACTCTTCTTTTTATTTTGACCATTTACAATGTACAGACTCTTTATAGCTCACCTCTGCACAGAAACGGGCCACCAGCCCAATCTGGCCCGTTAGGAACAGGCGGCCGAAGTCTGCAGTAGAACGTGGTGGAGAATCAAAACTCTAGGCCGCCTCAGTGGGTGGCTTTAGCAAGTTTCTTAACCAACATCTCTGGGCTTCAGTGTCAAGTTTGGGTTCCCCAGAAGGGTCTAAGGGCAAGAAGTCCATTTGGGAGCTGATCTCAGGAAGTTCTGAGTGGAAAGTGTGGAAGCAAATCAAGCGAGGGAGAGAAACAAACAGGGTGCGCTGGTGGGCAGTTTCCCGCTGGAGTCTTCTGGGGGAATGCAGTGGTAGACTCAGGACTGCGACATCTTTAATCTGACTCCCATTCGATGAGGGCTGCTCCCAGGGACATTAGCCTCCCAGCACACCCCCTTCCCCACTCTGTTGACAGGGCAGAAAGTCACAAGGGTCTAAAATAGAAAGTCCTGGACAAAGCAGAGAATTTGGAAGCTTAGGGGGGCGGTGGGCACCAAGACTGCACCGCCCTGTTTCCTCATATGCGCAACAGGTATGGACTTGTGCACTCAAAGATCACACACACACACTCAACCTATAACAAACAAAATGAAAAGTTTAATAAAAACAGGCTGAGCCACGGTGCTACGCAGGTCCATGTAGCACATGAGGCAACAGGGACGTGTGTCCATATGTGTGTGCTTCATGGATTTTTAATGAGTAAGTTTTTTAGAATTAGATTTTGAAAATATTTTCAAAGCAGCAGCATCTTATATACTTTACATATACCAAAAATTAATTGATTAAATATTATTGATAATTTGCTTCCATTAGTCAGAAAAGTGAAATTATAATAAATTCCATCTGGGGTAAAAACCCAATGAGTTTTTTCTTTTTTTAAAGAGAGGAGGACAGTAAGAGAGAGAGAGAATCAATTTTTATTGAGTTTTTCATGTCTTTCATTGCTCTGACACTTAGCTGTGTACATGGATGCTCGGGTTTGAACCCGTGTCCTCATGCATGCTGGGCAAACGTAACCGCTGAGCCACTGCTCCATCCCCTCAATGAGTTTTGTTACACATTTTTTTAAATTTCTCAGCATTTTTTCCCAAATTCATTCACGTTCTGGAGGAAATCACAAACTCATCTGTGAAAACACAGACGAATGCAGTTTCCCTTATACTGTGGACTCTACCACAGCTCCCCGTGGTCTCCTACTGATCTGATATTTACTTACAATGTTAATATTTTGTTCATTATGGACTTGTGTATTAATTTTGATTTTTTAAACAAGGCATTAGAACGTGACTTACCTTGATTCCTGAGGTTTCTGGTGTCCCTGTCTCCCGGAATCTTGCACCAGTAGTAAGTGTCCCTGTCCTGCCCTGGTAGGACATGCATGGCACTTAAGCCACTTGCTTAATAGGTGACAGCTTTACTGCATGTCTTCAAACCCTGCTTGTCCAGTGCTACTGAAATATTTCTTTTTACAACCCTCACACTGCTTCCCTGGCCCATCAGGATAACCGCACATTCACATCTTAACAGCCACCACAGTAAATTAGAGCTCCTTTTTCTTTCCTATCATGGCATGTGGGGGCAAATGCAGTCTTTTATTGAATATTTCTGAGGCATATGTGTTGATAAGTACTCACGTAACCTGTTATGTAGGGGGGAAAGTTAGCAAAGCCAAGGCAATTATGGCTGGATAATTTGAAGGGCCCACTTTTTCCTGACAGCAAATTAATTGATGTTATAATGGGTATGTCACCCTGCCATCCATCAACATTTATTGAGTTCTGACAATGTGCTAGGTTACATGTGAATCAGAACACACACACACACACGCACACCAGAAACCAACGTCTTTCTTCCCTAGTACAACCCACTGATGACATGGTTTGTAATGTATATTTTTTATGTCAAAAGCAAATCATATTGCCTGTGTCCTCTGCTTCATCTTAGTCGTTCTCTGCCTCCCTCTCTCTCCCTCTCTCTCCCTCTCTCCCTCTCTCCCTCTCTCTCATTTTAGTACATGGTTCTGGATGACTCTGAAGATGAGTTGTAATCAACTTCTGAAATGGAGGAAAGAATTCTGATTTGTGGGAGGAAGTGGATTTGTCTGAGAGACGCATTTCAGCGACTCCTGTGTATTCAAGGCCCGGCCTTCCTGGAATCACTTTCGAGAGCCGGGGCTGTAGTCAGCTCTTGTGATTCTGTCTCCCAGTCGATCACCACAGGAGCACAGAAAGAACGAACCTTACCTGTGGAATCAACTGCCTGCCGTGTGCGAGGGGACCTGGGAGCAGGCGGATGCTAGGGTGCAGACAGCCGATGGCTATGCAGCTCATGCTCCTGGGGAGGGGAGAACATCACCAAGTAATTAAAAAAAGAACTTCATTCCCAGTTGCTGGGAAAGATATTAAAGAATTGCAGGAAGCGAAACCCAACTGAAAAACAGCGATTTAATTTTTAGAGTTCCTGTTAGAAATTAAGATGAAAGAACTCTGGGGACAGATTTACGACTTGGTCCCACATTACCGTTTATTTCCTTATTTATTTGTTTATGCTTGCTCTGGGCAACACTTTGTGGTATCAGATCAAGACCTGGGGAAGTGAAATTTCATCCTTAACCCCACATTTCCTTTCTTCCAGCAGCTCTGGTTACAACCTAATGTTATTTTAACAGTTTTTCTTTAATTTAACGATATTTAATTTGCATTCGCTCAAGTGACATACAATAGATCATGCTATTACCATGATTTATATCAGATGAACTGGCATAAATTCAACATTATAAATTGCGCCTGTAAATGAAACTATTATTTTATAGGAATTACTGTAGCAGAAAGGCTAAGGACCCTCCAGTCAACCTTAGTCAAACCCACTCTTTAGAGTTTTATATTTTATGCCTGCAATAAATGCTTTTGTGAAAGCTCATAACCCACAAAAAAGTCATTTGAAGTACATTAATTACGATAATACTATCCAAAAAGCTGCAAGGGCCGATTTTTGTGACATCATTCTTTGATTTCTTGCTGCCTTAAATTATCCCTTTGATGGCTGCGGAGATTAACAGTCATACTTTTGTCATTAAATATAAGGCATTTTAAAGCTTAATCCACCTAAGTTCTAATTGATATTGCTTTCAGTTGGCAGATAGCGACCTGATTTATAATTTAAATATGTGGCATTATATGCATCTCTCCAGTATAATGAAAAAGCAAAGTTCCTCTCATCTTTCCCAGCAATGTTAACATCAAGGAAAACTCACTTTCTTTTTTCCCTTTTATATCCTAAGCCTAATTGAAAACTGTTCATTGAATTTCAACATGATAGAAAAGTCTTTTATCTCTCAATTTGTCCATTAGCGATTATAATTGAAGTATCTGCTACACTGCTGAATTGATATTGTTCTTGTTTAAATTCTGAATTTCTCTAAATCTTTCAGAAGACATCAAAAATATATCTGTATATCTGTGCACACACACACTTATGTGGCTTAGACGGTATCAGCTCACAAGGCTGCTCCCATGGAGGATTAGACCCACTCCACCTCCACATGGAGAAAGCCACACAAAGAAGGAAGTCGGCTAATTTTGCTGGAGAACGTGTTGCATAATAATCGTTCCAGCATGACCATAAGGTTTGCTAATTGCCACATCTGTTTAGCGGCTGTCAGATGTTCCCCACGTGTTGCCATCAATATTACAACAGAACACATTACCGGGAGTTTTATTGTTTTCCACCGTTATTTATTTGTCATAGACATTACTGCAGCTAATGACGTCTATTTATGCTATACCACTAATTATTGGGTAGGGGTGGGGTCATTAGAAACCTCCATTCCACCCAGTTTCACAGTTTGGATTAGGCCTGTCTTTTCGATCCCCACCCTCAGACCCCTGGCTTTGTGCCCTCCCTGACAACCCCTTTATGTGGATGAGACTAATTTGTCTTCATTCATAGTCAGAACTATCCTGATAGAGTTGCAGAATTAGAAAATTAAAAGCAAGTTTTCAAAATGTCTTCATGCCTTAATGGCACAGATGAATTCTTCCCCTAAATCGCCAAGCTGTGGCCACGTTAGTAACGATGAATGCAAACACACGAGTAGATCGCTCTTTAGGCTGCCTTTATGGGGCAGAGCGGCTCTTGATGGTTTTCTTATAATTGCTTTTATAGTTCACCTGGTTCTTCAGCACGCTGCATTTCTTTAAGCATAGCAAACAACGTCATCTATTAAGCTCAAAGCAGAGGTTGATAAACTGCAGACTGAGCGAAACACACTTGGCCTGATTTAAGATGAATTGATAGGTGTCACTGATCTCTATTATACGCAGAAGGCATGAATTCTGTATGATGTATTATTTATCCATAGCCAGCGCCGTTTTGTTTCATTAATAAACCTGTATATCAGAGATACACAGTACTGACGATTCGTTTGGGACAGTACAAAGCGACATGGTATTTGCCTACCATTACTCAATTATTTTCCTCGTTCTTTCCCCGCATCTTTGCATGAATTATTAAGACCTGGTCTGTTTATTTAAGAATCTAATTTTAGTGCATGTGTCCAGCTGAATTCTGTTTTCTCCTCTAATGAAAGGAAAATAGTGAGAGACTCTCTAATCGTGGCCTCAAATTTTAGATTTGCAAGGCACAATGCAAGTTGTAAAGGTCACTCTGCTTTTGAAGCACATAGCACAGGCAGCTGATGAGCCTAAAGAGCCATTCTGGTTACGCATCACATCATGCCAACAAATTAAAGAAGAGCGGCTTGAGAAAGTCAGGCACGATTTGCATGCACTTACAGAGAGACAGATTAAAGGAGGAAGGCTCCAATGTGGGGAGCCCAACAGGAAACAGCTTATCCGAAATGAAGGCAGCTAATCGGAGCTCACTTCCAGGAGCAGCAGGGAGTGACCATCATTAACAGCATAAGGTCTGGCACCGCCTGTCCCAGTTCCCTGACTTGGGTATCTCTGGGTTTCATGTCTGGTGATGCATTTTCATTTCTAACCAAATCATGCCACAAGCCCACAGAATTACTTGAAAGTGCTTGCTAAAATAGTGGATAGAAATGGTCTTTGTAAACTTTGTTTTGCTTTTCTAAATGTGGCCTGAAGGCTAGCATTTTGCTATGTATTAAAAAGCGATTTAGGATGATATAGAGACATTTCACCAGGGGATTTTGTTAGTTTTTTTTTTTTTCATTAAATGACAGCCCCAAAGACAGGTCTCTCTCCTCTCTAATCCTGTAAGAGGGAAGTTTATGTTGATTCTCAGCTCTGTTGTAATCTTCAGAATGAGATTTTTTTAAAGGCTTTATCAGAAAAATTTAAAAGCTTTTCAAGGGCTGGAGCGGTGGCTCAGCGGTTACAATGCTTGCCTGGTATGTGTGAGTACGGGGTTCAAACCCCAGCACCATGTAACAGTGAGGTGTCTGAGAAACGAAGGCCACGTGAAAAACTAAATAAAATTGATTCTCTCTCTCTCTCTCTCTCGCTCTCTCTCTTTAAAAAAAAATATTTTCAAAAGATAATATGATTGCAGAATGGAAAGCCATGTTGTGGCTTCAACAGCAATCTTCTTTAAGACTCTGAAACATCTATACCGTCTCTTCTAGCTTGTCCCATGTCCCCATTTGAGTTTCTACAAGCCCAGAGATGGAGTGAGGGCACAGGAGGGAGCAGGTTCCCAGGAACCAAGTGTCCCTCCAGAGTCCACATCATCGCACACTTAAAGACTGACCTCGGTGCTGGTGAATCTAGCACTGTGAAATTCTCAACAGGAAAACACCTGAAGCTGCATAAAGAGAGGTGGGATGGAAGGACACTGTAAGAATGAAAAGGAAGCGTATCAAAGGCCTTCCAGTGGGAAATGGTGGCATGCATTCACCATTCACCTGCTCTGCTTCTCGAAAGCTCAGCGAGGGAGTCATTGTTTCCTTCATTTAAAAAAAGGAAAGAAAAGAAAAGAAAACTGGCCCGCTCAAGGGAATGAAAAAGAATCCACAGATCCTGAATCCTGGGGTTCTTGAATGATCCGGCAAGACGTCGCCCAGCACCCCCTGAGAAGCCTGCCATCCACAAGACCAACGCCAAACTCCAAGTCCGGAACCAACAAGGAGCAAAGCAACGCTGTGGAAACTAAACCTGGCAGCAGACCAGAAAAAATGTCAGAACACCAAAATACAGCATCCGCGAGCGCCATGCACTGAAAGAACCCCCAGCAAACAACGGCTTTGGGGAACTAAAAGATAAAAATGCAACAATCCAAAATTCAAAAGATAATGAGGAAGCTTAGAAGAGAGAACGCTTCCAGAAAATAGAACAAAGAAGAGATGGATAGTGGAAGAGAAAATACTCAGAAGAAATTAAAGGGAAAACACCCAAAAATGAGTCGCAGGACAACAATAACAGAAATAAAAAGAGGAAAAGAACATAAGAAATTATTCAAGAAAATTTTCCAAAACCTAAGAAAACCAGCTTCGAGAACTATCGATTTCTCAGGTTGGATGAGGAATTCCCATATCAAGTTCTCTTGTTGTAATTTCAAGTTCTAAAATCTTTCCAAAGAAAGAGATTCTTCAAAGGTCTTGTCAGGGCATTACCACACATCACAACAGCTATGCTAGACACCAGAAGACAAGAAATATATTTCTTTGAAATGCTAATGAAAAAGTATTTTTTTCCAACCAAGAATTCCATGGCCAGCTAAATTATGGCTCAACTGTGAAAGACAGAATAAGTACATTTTCAGCTTACAACAACTCGAAATTTTCAACTCTCAGATCCCTTTCTCCAGGAAAAAAAAAAAAGATTTTTTTTCTTTTTCTCTTTTTTTTTTTGGTGTTTGTTTTTGGTTTTTTTGTTTGTTTGTTTGTTTGTTTTTCCTCCTTCAGAGAAAGTCCTTGCTTGCCTGGAAATGAAAATGAAGCCAACACAGAGAGAAAGAGAGACAGAGGGCAAGCGGGCAGGGAGGGCTGAATCTCTGTGCCGTCCTTTGAGCCTGCACCTGTTAGCTAGAGGGATATGGGCACAGTGCCCGCACCAATGTTGTTGCTTCACTCCCAGCCTCTGGTAAAGTGCAGCTCCCATTCAGCTTCTTCGTGAAGTGTTCTTGAACTGTGCCCACCAATATTGGTCTTCTGTTATGGCTTGGATCTTAAATGTCCCCAAAGGCCATGTGCGGAAGACTAGGGTCCCTAGCTGTTGGCACTACTGGGACATGGGCCTGTTAGAAGGAAGTTAGGTCATTGGGATGTGGCCTTGAAGGGGACTCTGGGACCCTGGCCCCTACCCCTCTTTTCATTTCCTCTGCCTCACTTTGGCCACCATGGTGTTCTCCCTTACTGCTGGCCCAGAGGTGACAGAGCCAAGCAACCATAGACTGAAAGCTCTGAAACCACAAGACAAAATAAAATTTCTGTCCTTTTAAGTTGTTTCAGGTATTCTGTCACCGCAATGGAAAAAATGACCACACACCCCTTCCCATCTACCAATTGCTTTATTCCATTAAATCAGCGAGGTGCGTTTTATTTCTAAGGTCTTGCTTCTTCGCAGTATAGGTTTTGGATTTCTCTCGTATGTATAACCTGCCTTTCCCAACGGGTTAAAACAAGCCTGGGCTCAGAAGAGTCACCTCTGCCCCTCCCTCTCACCCTAAGGAGATTCCCTTTCCCACCCGGCTCCTCCCACCTTCTCTCACCTGGATTCCTACCATCCCCTTGCTTTCTGTTTCCGCACGACTGCTCTAGAAATCATTCTAAAACGCCAATGTGGAAATGACCCTTTTCCTTGCTTGAAACACTTTAATTGCTCTCTCAACGCCAGCAGGATAAAATTCAACTTCTTAACACATCACCTGCAAGTTCCAGTTCCCAACCAACTCCCACCTCCATCTGTCTGAAATCCCTTAGAGTTATTTCATAGCCCCAGGACTCAGCAAATGCTGTGCCCTCAGCCTGGCCGTCCCCACCCCACCCACCCACCCATTCCCATCAGTCTGACAAGTTCCCACACATCTCTCTAGAGCCCACACGAATGCGCCCTGCTGTGTGAAACTCTCCACAAAGCCACCACTCTCTCAGGCCTGTCGTCCCCCTTTATCCTGTGCACTCCGTCCTTCCTGCGACCCTTCCTCCATCTCAGAACTGACATTTTCTCCGACTCTCCCTGTGCATCAAGTTCCCGTGCTAGGGGAAGAGCTCATTTCTCTGTCCCAGAGTTGAAACATGGTCTGTCCTTGGTAGATTCTTGGAGAAGGCTTGCTGAGTTCTCCTCTAGGACCACTTCCCAACAGTTCCGTGGGAAGAAACACTCAACAGCGATTTAGAAAAATGCACCCAAGCTGTTTCTCACTCCGTGGGAAGCTTCTTTTGCGTTTGACTGTTCCATATCTATTTCTCATTATTTTGATATTAGTACTAGAATGATGGTTTTCTTTGAGAAAACAACTTCTTCTTTGGTCTCAGCCAGTGGTGTAACAGAAACAGCTCTTACTAGCTCATGACAGCCCATTTTTAAATTACCAGGAACTTTCTAAGCCTTTGGACATTAAGCAGATAGTTTGAAATCAGTCATGGTGAGAAAATTTACTCGTAGAAATTGGCAGATACCAAACTGTCCTGTCCCAAACCCAGGACCAGTTGATAAATATTTACCAGCTCACCCATGGTCTCAGTTCATGTGGTTTGACAGAGACTGACCTCACCTGCAGCCCATTGATCCTTCCACTCACTGTAGCCCACACCCCTCAAGACCTCAAAGATTGGCTCATGAGTACTCATGTGCCTTGTGCCTGATCAATGAGAAGCTCTCTGATACTATTTCAGAACCTGCTTAGAGAAAGGGTCGCTGCACAAGTAGTCCCAGAACTTCAGGGGCTGTCAGGTGGAGAAAACCCACCTGCGAATGCGGTATCACGGAGGAGACAGAGTAGGAAGGCAGGAAGCAAGACTCAGTTCCCACATCAGCACTTGAGTCCTGGATCCAGCCATGAGTCAGGCTGGTCCTGGTTTCTGCACTCTCCAACGTCTTGAGTCAATGGATCCCCTTTCTCACTTCAGTCCATTTGTGTCGGGCTTTTGTCACCGGCATTGGAGCATATCCTACCTGGTTTATAACCTGCCATGGTTCCTGGAACGGCCCCTAGACGGGGGCTGGGTCCCCAGCAGATGCTTACATTCTCTACTCTCCTCCTGGCCTTAGGGGAATCTCTTCCTCCCCCAAGTTTCATCTGGGTTTCTATACAATTCATAGATTTATAGATGGAATTTTTTAAAGAGAAAGAGTTAATTTTTCATTTTTTTCATCTGATTTTTGTTTTTACTGCACTTAGTTGTGTATGTAGTGCTAGGGATCAAACCAGGGTACTCGCACAAGCCAGGCAGGTGCTCTACCGCGGAACCACCTCTCCCGCCCCGCCTGCGTTATATTGTTAACAATATAATAATGCAGCCAGCCACATTATGGAGAACGCTTGAGAAGGGCTCCTTTTCTCACTAAGTCCCTGGTCTTAGGGCTGCTTTGCCCATGGCTACTCCCCTGATTTTAAAAGAAATCCAACTAAATTCATTATTTGACCTAAGCTACTCAGATCTGCTTTCTGTTCCTGTACTAAGAGAATCACAAAGCTGCCTTTCTCTGAGGGTAACACGTGATCTGGCAGGACACAAGGCAGTTTCAGATAGCATAAAGATGCTTGGATTCTAATAATTTTGTGTGTGCATTTTAATGCATATTTGGAAAAACTAAAACCAGCACATGTAAAGGAATTCATGGATATCACTACTTAGAATGAAGCTATGATGGATTTTTTCTAATCCACTGATTTTTTTCAGTTTGATTGTTTTTGTTCAACATAATCTTACATATTAGATAATCTATTGATCTCAATATTATGCCCATCAAGTTTTTGACTGAAGCAACAGAACCCAGCTCTAGTTAACTTAGCAGAAATGTAATTTAGTGGCAAGAAATCAGGAGGTGCCCCAAACTTGACAGAAATTCCAGAGCTAGAAAAAAAATGAGCAGGAACCAAGGGAAGCCTTGTTAGAGGAATGACTTCAAGGTCACTTCTTCCACAAAGACAAGGGCCACTGAGGGTACTGAGCTTCCCCACCATGGGGCTCAGGATGCTGTCTCCAGCACCTGTGCTGTAAACACCTGGCAGTGCAGTCTCTGCGTCCCTCAGGGAGCAAGAACATGACAAAGTGCATGTCTACACTACAGGCCGAGCAGGGAGTGGGGCTGTCACAGCTGACTGCCCACGGGAATGCCCTGGGGAGTTTTAAACACACAGCTATCCAGTCCACCCAAAAGTCCAGATTGCACTGCTCCGGAGAAGACGTCGCAGGGGTATCCTGTCAAAGCTGCCCACCATACTCTACCCCGGTTGAAGACCACTGGGCCAGAGCCTCTGGCTTCCACAGTAGACAACTGTACGTGCAGGGAAAGTTGGTCTTATCTGAATTCCTCTCCTGCATCCCACAATTGATTCCCTTGCTCTCTTCCTTATGTCTAATGCTAATGCTGTTTTCAGCTCTTTCAATTATGCGATTTCCTTATCTTTATACTATTGAGAATACCTTACATGATTTCTTCAACAGCAACTAAATTTATCTGCCTGTCATTTTGTTTCTATTATCCATGATAGCAATCTCTCGCATAGCTTATGAGAACACATCAAGCGCTTGGCTTTAAACAAACAAACACAACTCCACCTCGTCAACATTCGTCCCAAGGTGCCTGGGGTGCTTGCTGCTTTGGTGGCTTGCATATGATCTCTATCCAGTTCCGGTGCTCGCTCAGCCCGTAGACTCTTCTCCGGAGTCTGCGCCTGTGCGTTCCTATCTCCGATTTCCTCCTTATCACTGCAAAGGCGCTGTTTTCAGGAGTAGGAGGCTGTGGCCCAAGTTTTGCTCTAATGAAAGCAATAAATTCTAAAAGCTTGCTGAAGGATGCATGGTAATTTTCAATTTTCTTCATTTTGAATGTGAAAAGGCATTTGCTCAAAGTGATTGACAGTTGATGGTTTTTAACTGTAGAAGGTTAAAAAAAAATAGCCAGAATTGGAACGCGTGATCTTCTCTCTTGCTTCATCTTTGATGATAAGCTCATCAACAATGGAGGTCTGGAGCCCTGGAATTCACGATGGCATCCAACCTAATGCTTCTTTCATTACTATCGTAGAAGGAACGAACATATGAGACCTGCATTCGTATTGACCACAAGTACAGTCCTTACAACAGGTCGCTAGAACTTTCCCTCTCTCTTAACTGGAACTCCCCACCTGTTGAACAGCAGCTCCCCTTCCCTGCCCCCCAGCCTCTGCAAACCACCACTCTACTCTGTGTCTATGAATTTGACAATTTTAAGAACCACACGGTATTGGTCTTTCTGTGCATCTGACTTATTTCCCTTCACGTAATGCCCTCAAGTTTCGACCATGTGGTTGTACGTGGAGTATATTTCCTTCTCTTTAAGACCAATTCATATCCCATTGTACACATCTACCACATTTTCTTTATCCGTTTGTATGTCAATAGACACTTAGGCTCTTCCCCAGCTTGGATATGGTCTGATATCTACCTACCAGACACAGGAGTGCAGATATTTCTCCAAGATTCTGATTCCAGTTCTTTTGGATAAATACCCAACGTGGCATTCGGATCGTATGCTAGCGCCATCTTGTTCTTTTTGAGGAACCTCTGCCCTGGTTTTCATAGCACTTGCACCATCTGATCTTCCCGCCAACACTGTGCAAGACTTGTAGTTTCTCCGCAGCCTCACCAACACGTGTCACCCTGGGGTTTTCTCTCAACAGCCAGGCTGCTGGGTGGGAGACACTATCTTCATGCGGTTTTGGTTTGCATTGCGCTGACGATCCTCAATGCTGTTTTGAACCACAGCTGTGGTTCAACGATTCAGCTGACTCCCAACCATTAGCCTTTTGGCTACCTGTGGAGGACGTTCATGTGTTTCTACTTCCAGGCTGTCACCATCTGCCCTAGAGTCAATCTGATGGTGCAGGTGGCCAGCCCTCTCTGCGATTCCTCTAACCCAGGGTTTCACCTCCTAGGGTGCTACTGAAAGTTAGAGTGAAGGAATTTTGTGTTGCAGGGACTGTCCTGCATATTGGAGGACATTTAGCAGCATCCCAGCCACTGCCCACCAGATGCCAGTAGCACATAGCACACACACCAGTGTGACAATCAACATCCTCACAGGAAAGGAGAAGGGACTGCTCAGTTCCCAACCCTTGTCACATATAAGAATCACTTAGAGAGCTCATACCTAGGACCACCAGCCACTTACGGATCACCATCTCTGGGCATGGAGCCCAGGCATCCTCTTTGCTAAAGTGTTCCTGGGAGTCTATAGTGCAGCCGAGCTGTCCCAAAGCAACAGCCTGATGCTGCCGTGGAGCTTGTTCAAGTCCTGCTCAAGTGTCTTCATATCTGGCCCCCTCTGAGCAGCAACTGCACAGAAACAATACAGCTCTTACATCAGGTACTGTCTTGGGGAGAGGGCTGGGAAAACTTCAGTTTCAGAGGAATCCAGAGAAAACCATGTTTGGCAAAGACGCTCTGGCACACGCTCCAGGCAGAAGGCAGAGGGCACCTCAAGGAGGAGGTCAGTGGACAGGAGCCGTACGCACGCTGGAGAAGCAGCAAAGCCAGATGCAGTCAGATCAAGGCGTCTGCTAAGAGATGACAAAGGCTCCGAGCGAGTGGCCTCGCCTGGCCTACGTTTTACCAGGACCCCTCTGACCACTGGGCAGAGTGTAGATTGTCAACTGGGGGAGATCAACAGGGAGGCGATAGTGACACCGTGGGTCAGCAATGGCACTGCCTACAGCCAGGGTCGTAACTGTGGGGTCATGGGAGGTGGACAGCTTCCAGATAGCTTTAGAAGGCAGATGGAGCTGACCAAATTTACTGAAGAACTGGATGTACAAAAGAAATAGAAGAGACACGGACCATTCCGATACATTGAAGGCCTGAGAGTGAAGCCATGTGCCGTTTGCCAAGGTGCAGAACCACAAGAAGGAGCAGGTTTGGGGTGGTCACAGCGACAATGTGACTTCGGAAATGAAGACGTTGACCATTCCTGTGGTGTCACCTTGAGGCACTCTGGGGCTGCCTCTTGGGAAGCTCGGACCCTCAGCCTTCCCAGTGATTCCGAGTTCCCAGTATGCTTCCAGTACATTCTCTTTGGTTCAGTTAACCAGAGTCAGTTTCTGAGATTTGCAACCAAAGCCCCTGAATTGACAAACAAGCTGAATTAGCATTTGTGTGTTAGCACAGGACATTAAACAGCATTCTTACCATGGGAAAATGTGTTCTCAGAAGCCACCAAGAGATGCCCAGGTGAGCTCTCGGACGCCACCCATTCCTCTGTTGGAGGCTGACTCTTGCTCATGTGGCGTCTCAGAGAGACAGCTTCATGTAGCTTAAAAAAATTGAAAGAACTCCCCTTGAAGATATTTTTGTCAGGGAGGCACTCAATAAAACTGTTTCCATCCGGGTCTTCTGCCTCTCCCACGTTTTGCTAGTGACATGTTTCCATGAGCTGGTCCAGGGCCAAGCACATTGGGCAGAGTGTTCTTGGAGAGGTGGCGCATTCAGACTTGCTTTTTCTTTTGTGTAATTAGTCAGACCCCTTCCAACTGCCTAATGATGCAGTTCATGTGGGTCACTGAAAAACCAAATCAAAGCAGCTTTGCATCAGAGTCATTTGTGATCAAATAAATAATCCACAGAGGTTACTGTAACTGACTCAAAAAGAGCTCATTATAAAGACTGATTCCCAAAATTAATCTGTTCAAGGAAATGTTTCTTTTCTTCTTGCCCAAGTCCAACAAGTGTTTCCCACATGGGACCCAGGAAAACTGCAGCTTTACATTCAGTAACTAGACAGTGGGGTGTGGGGCCGGGGAAGCAGCTTCTCTAGAGGGCTTGGGGAGTGGAACAGCACTTGTCTACACGAGCAGGCACCAGGTCCTAGTGGGCCCTGGGTTCAATTTCAGTGCAAAAAAAAAAAAAAAGAGGAAGAGAAGAAAAGAATCTCAAGTGCTGGACTTGCGTCATGGCCACCGCCAGCTTGGCACAAGAAAGGAAAAGTGATTTCTCAGTAGTAATCCTGGCCAGCCTTGGAGTGATGCTGACCTGAACCCAAAGCCGGGAGATTTGAGCGAATGACCGACTTCTGCAGCTCAAGTCACACTGTAGCACTACTATCCAGCTCGTGTGAGTGCTGATACTCTTCTAAGTGACAGAAAACCCAATTCGAACTGACGTTAAAAGGGAAAAGGAAATTAATTGACTCACATATTTGAAAAATACTGAAGAAAGACTGGCTTCTTGCACATCCAGATTCAGGAGCTCAAAACGCCTCTGATCTTGGACTCAGCTCTCTCCCCACCAGCTTCGCTCTCAAGCTGTCCAGCTGCACTCAGTGGCACGAGGACGATCGCTGCTCCTGGATCACCAAAGAGCAGAAGATAGAACACTCACCTCCCCCCCCTGGAATTGGGTCACCGGCCTATCCTAAACCCCGCCCCAGCTCAGTGATGCTGTGATTGACATGTGCAGGTGATGGAGCCCATCCTCAGAGCCAAGGGTACTCAAATCACAGGGACAGATTTGGGGAGGAAGGAGTCCCCAAAGGGAAATGATCTCTGCTACCTGGCAAGAAGGAGGCGCTGGGCCAAAAACATCCAGTACCGAATCCTCCCTGCGTTCAGACTGTGGGAAGGTTCAAGAACACAATGCTGGCTTGACACTTGTGTCAGATAAGAATTCTTTTGGTTTTGGGACTGAAAAGGTTTGGGAACTAGATAGGAGTGGTGGCTGTACAATACTGTGAACGTACTAAATGTCACTCAACTGTTCACTTTAAAATGATTTATTTTATGTGAATTCCACCTTACTTTTTAAACAAAGACTGCTTTGGATTGTAAATAACAGCCCTATGCATGTGGTTTTAAAAAAGACATTTTATTTATCTTATACCACGGAAAATCCGGACACTGACAGGCCAGGGCTGGTCAATGAACCACCAGGGACCCAGGAATATCCTTTCTGCTCCACCACCCCCAGCATGAGGCATGGGTCCCCGTGGTCACAAGATGGCTGCATCTCCTCCAAGATTAATATCTATATTCCAGATAGGAAAAGAAAGAGATAAGGGGACAGTGAGGCTGGGGGAGTAGGAAGGGATTGCAGAAGTTTTCACGAAAAGCTTTGGTCTTACTGACCGGAACTGTGCCAGATGGCCAGTCCTGGTGGCAAGGGAGGTGGGGAAAGAGCATGCCCGACACATTGCATGCTTGAAGAAAACAACTGAGCTGTGCTAGTGCGCAAGGAAGGAGAAGAGAGAGCGAGTGGTCAGCCAGCGCCCTTCCATGTGCCTGGGATGGTGGGACTTCCCTGAAGGGCAGTGGAGCTAGAAGTGGCAGGTTTTGATACTGAAAGTCTGAAAGCAAAAGATATGGTCCTCCTTGTGGCCACCTAACATTGAGTGACTTTTCAGGTGTGACTTTAAAATTGGTTTAATTTTAGTCTTAAATGCAGGTTGAGAAAATAAAAAAGACCAATAATCCTCTTATGCCGATCATTTAACTCTTCCTTTTTTTTTTTTTTCCTGATGTTCTTTTAAATGTATCTGAACTGCGTCAGAAACAGTCCCTTACCTTAGCAAATTCTAGAAGGCAGAGTTTCCAGATTCCAAATTCAGGAACGCAGAGTTTCCAGATTCCAGACTCACTGCCAGCAGGTACCTCAAAGAATAAAAGAATAATCATTTGTAAATGGCTTCGCTGTCCAGTCCTAATGTGCGCATCTGTTTGCAGAGTAAATCAGCACACCGAGCATAACTTTTCAACGTGCAGCAAACCCACAAATGCCTTCTAGTAAAGGGAGTTTGTGGAGGGGATCTGAGGGAGCAGGGCGGGCCTTGGTTGCCATCCAGACATTGAAAAGACACAGTAAATGCAAGAAGAACCCCAGGAATTATTTTCACCATAGAACCTGCATCTTGAATTCCAGTGTCTAGCTAACTATAAAAGATATGTTCCATAAGAGAAAACATCACTAACACAAAGTATGAATTACACCTAAGATGAAGAGAAACTCCATTTATTTCCTAATGGAAATATACTTCGTTTTTTTTTCCTCACATAAAAAAATAATGATTGGTTATTTTTAAGTCAAATAATTTTTAAAAAATTGAAAATTCCTCATAGAGTCCTGATCCATGGGGAAAGCTTAATCTCTTAAGTGCTCATTTCAGAATTACTTTTATGTCTAGTTATACAAACATACATTCCTTTTTTTTCCCCCTGCCACACTGGAGGTTGAACCCAGGTCCTCACACATGCTAAGCAAGTACTCTACCGTTGAACCATATCCCCAGCCCTGTTTATTTTATTTTGAAACAAGGTCTCCCTAAATTTCCCAAGCTGACCTCAAATTTATGATCCTCCAGCCTCAGTCTTCAGTAGCTAGGATTACAGGCATGCACCACTGTTCCTGGCTAAAGCACACACGTTTTTAAAAGAGAAATGAAATTGTGTGACTATAGTAGGGGCAGGAACACTTATTCTCTCTTCCACATGTTTCCCTGTAGAGGGACCACAATCACAGTAACACTGCAGAGGAGTGACATCATTGGTTGGTAGGTGATGTCCACAGCCCACAGTTCTTCACTGGGAAACCTAAGATGTTGAAAGACTGGCTGCAACTTGCTCCTTTTCTTCTCTGCCCCAGAACCATGTGATCTTTGAAACAGCAATCGTTGACTAGTAAAACTTTGGCCTGGGTGAGTTGGGCCAGATGTATGTGGATGCACCTCAAAGCTACATCCTCCAATACAATTTTCATCAGTAATAAAACTGATTTTTTTCACCTCTATCTGCCTGATTTATGCAGCTATCACTCAATTGGCTCAGAACTTAGATGAATAACACTTTACTACATTCCTATCACACTCCAATATACACATGTTGGTTAAGTCTTTTTCATCCCATATTTTATAGACACATTTCCAAATTAATAGTTAAATGGAATTCTTAACGAGCAAGGTTAAAGATTACCTTGAAGGGCTACTATAAAGCTACGTTGCACATTATAAAATATTGCATTTGGTTAACCTCCTGTTGATGGGCAGCTGAGAGATTTCAACTTTTCACTAATATAAGCACTAGTGCAATGAATATCTTAACATATATGCTATTATTTCCCTAGATTATTCTTGCAGGTGAAGCTACTGAATCAAGGCAGATGGACATATAAGGTTGTAGTTCTTATTTCCAGATTTCCTTCCAGAAAGCTTTTATCAATGGAACCTCAAGTGTATTTTCCCACACCCTTGCCAGCACTGAGAATTTTCTTTTTGATCTTTTCCACTTATCCGACATAAAAAAAATGGTATGTGACTTTATTTGCAATTTTGTTGTTACTGAGGCTGCATAATTCTTCATTTGCTTAATATATTCTCCTATGAATTGCCTGAGGATATTAAATTTTATTACTATAGCCAATGTCCTTAGAGGCATTTGTTCAGTGTCAAATCGTAACACAAATGCTTTCCCCAGCCTCTCTTCCTACCAATCCTCTAATACACCCATCACAAAGTCAGGATTCAGAGTTCTAAGTTCAATCAGGCCCTTTCCAAAAAGGATGGTGGGAAGGGGCTTCCACACCCTCCTTCATCCACTGAGTCAATCTCACTAGAGACCCCTGAATTTAGAACGTGTGGACCCGAGTGTTACCAAATATGCCCTGGAAAAATATCTCCCAAAAAGTGCATCGGAAATATAACAAAAGTTGTCTTTAGGAGGTCAAATTGATGGGATTTTTTTTCAGAGGTTTTATTCTCTACATTTTCTGCAAAAAAATATTTTTTGTTTGAATTTTCAGCATCATTTCAGGATAAAGTTAGAATTCCCAAACACACCTAAAAGAAGCCTTTTGTACAACATGGAAATCAATTTATTAAATTTTAAACAAATTTTCCATGCCTATGATATATCAATATCATATTAAACTTTAGCTTTAAACTGTAAGAATTTAAGAAAAATGAAACTTAAACTCAAATTGGGAAAATCCATTAATTAACGTATTTTTCTTTTCTGGCAGTTGGGGGGAAACTCATAATTCATTTTAAAGGTGGCATAGCTTCGTGTGGTTTTAAGAACTCTGTCATTTCATACAATACTGTTTGAATTAAATCTAAGGAGGGAGGTAAAGAATTTAGATCTAGGATCGAAGACAAGAAAGTCAGCCATGGTTATCATACAGACAGTAACAGCTTGAAAGACTGAAATCCTGAAAAACAAATTGAACGATCAACCTGGAAATTATTTTAGATAACAATAGTTACCTGACAGAATTACGTACCTAGACCACACTGCCTCTCTTTGTCTTTTCAGAAAAGATCTGAACAGACAGTATTAATATTTACAATACATTTTCTTTGAGCAGTAACATATACAGAGAAACAATAGTCAAAAGACCTATGGGATTACCATAATTTAAACTTATGTCTTTTGCTTCTGTCGTTCCCTAATACCTTTGGGACTTTATACATATTGAAAGATTCAGGGTCATGTTATACTTCTTAAAGTGGAATTTCACACATATAAGCAGAAAATAAAACAATGTCTTGGAGGAAATTCCATAACATGCTCAAAAAGAATTGTATCAGAATTCATAGCCCCATAGTCATTTTATTAATATTTTTATAAAAAGGAAAAGAATGTTAAATACACAACTAAATGGCGCCCTCTAGTGAGAAATACGATCTACACAAAGCACTCGGACTTTGACCTATTTCCCAAACACGTTGCAGCTCAGGTTTGAGATGGATAAAACAGACTATGCTTAGAATATAGCACTTTAAATCACAGCGTTCTTTGTTAAAGCCATTACATTTTTAATGTTCCTTCTTTTTGAATAGTAATCGCAATGGATTAAAATATCTTTTTTTCCCTCGAAGCGCACACCTTTGTTTAGAAATCCTTGAACACAGGCATGACTCCCAAAGCGAATATAAGATGGGGACACATTTATGCCCTCTTAAATACTTCTCTTCTTTGGGCTTCTGCACAAACCTGCTGATATCATCTTGTGACCTGATATAGACAATGATAACAACCAAATTAAAATCCCTCTTTATGCAGAATCGAGAGATGCCAAGGAAGCCGACTGCAGCATATTTCAGGAAAGCACCCAGGACTGGATCTTCACACAACCACCAATCAAGGGCCTCCGCTTGGAACACCAGATAGCACAACACACTAGCAAAAGAGAAAGGATTGAAAATCCCAGCATGTTTAGAAGGTTCGACGTGTATGAGAAAGTCTCAAAAAAAGAAAGCAGAAACACAGAACATTTTAATGAGGCATGCACTTGGAGCTCATTCCCCCCCATGTCACCTCCCTGATCTTTACCAGATTAACATACAGGTCAAGCCATTTATTCAATATTTATCTTCATGGCTGGAGCGGTGGCTTAGAGGTTAATAGCGCTTGCCCAGCATGTGCAAGTACATGGGTTCAAACCCCAGTACCCAAGTACACAACTAAGTGTCAGAGCAATGAGAGCCGTTTGAAAAACTCAATAAAAAATTGATTCTCTCTATCGCTCCCTCTCTCTCTCTCTCTCTCTCTTTCCTTCTCTCTTTAAAAAAAAACTTTCTTAAAAATTTTTTTAAAAATATTTATCTTCAACCTGCTTGATTTTTATTTTTAAAAAGTAAGACCTGGGGCTGGAGTGGTAGCTTGGTGGTTACAGCACTTGCCTGGCATGCACGAGGATGCATATTCGAACTCCAGCACCACGCACACAACAAAGTGACCGAGCAACTAAAGCCACATGAAAAACTAAATAAAAATTGATTCTGTTGGGGAGGGGTGGTGGCTCAGTGGTTGCAGCACTTGCCTGGCATGCACCAGTACATGAGTTCGAGCCCCAGCACCACACATACAACAAAGTGTTGGAGCAACAAAGGTCGCATGAAAAACTAAATAAAACTGATCCTCTCTCTTTCCCTCTCTCTTAAAGGAAGACTGAGATCACCTACCACCAATAGAAACTAACCATAAAACTAAAGAAAACAGGCCTGGTGGCTCATGCCTATAATCCCAGCAACTTGGGAGGCTGAGGCAGGAGGATCAACATTCAAAGCCAGCCTCAGCAACTTAGCGAGGCCTTAAACAACTTAGTAAGACCTTGACCCTATCTCAAAATAAAAAGGGCTGAGGATGTGGCTCAGTGGTTACGCACCCCTGGGTTCAATCCCTGATACGAAAAATAAAAATAATAAAAATATAAAACAGCATTATTTCAGATACCTTGAGGTTTACCTGGAGGCCTGCTCTCTTTGGTTTAAAAAGGAAGACTAAAAGAGCAGAGAGGGGTTTGTCTGACAGCAGCACAAGGGGACTTTCTCGTCAGTGTGTCTGGCAGGCCCAAACCAGAGGTGAGCACCACTCTCTCACCGTGGCTCAGGGCTCCTCGAAGCCAGCGGAGTATAAGAGTTGATCCCACGGATGCTGAGAGTAGAGGGTGGCTACCAGAGGCCAGGGCGCAGGGGAGGAAGGACGGGGAGCACGGTCAACAGGTACTGAGTTTGCGTAGTGGGGACAGAAGCTCCCGTGTGCTGCTGCGCAGCAGGGGGACCGAGGAGACACTCAGCAACTCCAATGCATCCAGGGCGCGGTACCCGGTGCTGAGTGCTCCCATGCAATGCTAGTTACATTCTCGCTGCATTGCACATTAGGCAAAAGCCCAGTGAACCTTTGATTTTCTAGACATTCTTCCCAAAGAGGATGCTAAAATAGGAAGTAAATTAGTTAATTTAATGAAAAATAAAGAAAAGGCACACATTTACATACTGATGGCCAAAAAACTATAAAAATTTCGAGAAAACTGGACTATATGGTAATACTATATAACTCTAGGTAAATTAAATTTGATTATTTAGTTTTTAGTTCTGTTATTTGATTATTTGTCTGGCTGATTCTACTCTTCAGTAACCATTCCTCTTAACCTATTAAAGATAAAAATTTCGATTTAACAGAATTTGAGAGAACTGATCCAGTAATCTCTATAAGGCAACAAAAGTCACATTTCAACCGCCTGGTTTTGGAGGCTTTGTCCTATAGGGACGGAAGGATGGCATTACTGAGTACGCGCTCGGTGCCGGTCTCTGGGATAGACTCAGCCATTCTCATTCAGCACTGAGCACACACCCTGCACCAAGCACTCTCTGTGGCCCACTGCCCAGCAGTGAGAAAGCAAGCAGCCCCTACCCTCAAGAACTGACAGCCACAAAGGCAACCAAGTCTCAATTGGCCCGACTTGGAAGAGGAACACTGGTGCTGATGGCCCTTGGTCCTCAGGGTAGGGCAGAGAAGGGCAGCCTGAAGGAGCCGGGCAAGAGCAGACCTGAGAAACAGGCAGCCCGCGGGGGCACAGCTCCAGCAACCTGGGGAGACCCACGGCAGCTGTTCTCCATCCCTCCAGAGCTTTAAGGGGGTCAGACACTGCAGCGCCCAGAGATCCTGAGCCCCATCCCGTAACTGCTCACGTGGGAAGCAGGTTTACTGAGCACGCAGTGTGTAAGCATCATGAGCATTGTGCTGGGTACTTTCCAAGTTCCATACCTTCCTTGACCTCACAAGGACCCTTTGAGGCGGGCACTATCAGGATCCCCATGCACAGATGAAGGAACAAACTCGGAGTTCCAGCTGCTGGGAAAGATGCAAACAAATGTCCATTTGTTATTTAAGCCATGCTCTAACGGAGGTGAAAGGAAACCAGAATCACTTTTGAAGATATGCCTCTGACATGGTGGTCAAAACTGGCGCTGGTGCTCACTTGATGTGTAATTTGGGGCAACTCAGCCTCTGGGAACAAAACCTTTCTGTAAGATGGTGATGGTGACATGGCTGTCTACATGAGGGTCACAGATGGGACCTCACTGTTTCAGAGTTCTTCTATTTCAGAATTCAAATGCAACTGGTGTTGGACAGTCGAAGCAAAGGCAAATTTACTAGCAGGGTATCTGGGGGCTGTCCGAATTTGTGGGAGTGCTATGAAGCCAGACGCAAAGATCTGAAGCAAGATAACCTTGAATTTCCATCAGGGCCACTGCCCGT
The DNA here is from genome assembly GCA_004027875.1 of Aplodontia rufa. Classification (NCBI taxonomy): domain Eukaryota; kingdom Metazoa; phylum Chordata; class Mammalia; order Rodentia; family Aplodontiidae; genus Aplodontia; species Aplodontia rufa. The sequence goes on from PVKS010017374.1 coordinate 25,959, forward strand.
GGACCCTCATCCCACTCATAATCCAGAGTCCTGGGTGAGAGACTGTGACTGGATGGCATAGGTCCCCTGACTATTTGGGCTGCACTGGAATAGGAAGAAGGTTCTAGTGGGACCCCCATAACCTCTACGGTGGAAAGGCAGAACATTTTGATTGACCATGCTTACCAGGGAAAGATAGTTTCTGGAAAAGAAGTCAGGGTATTATTAGAAGGGGAAATGTCAGGGAGAGGGCAGGGAGTCAAATGTTAACAATCCCATGTTTGGCTGGGGCGGTAGCCCAGTGGTTAAGATGCTTGCATGGCATGCGCGAGGACATGGGTTCAAGCCTCCCTGGCAGAGGTCAAATAGTGAGAAATGGCAGAGCAGAGGAATGAAATAGCCACTGGGTTGAAATACCAAGGAGCTAAAAAAAAAAGACAAAACTGTTTGGGACCCCACAAATCCTAGGGGTGCCCTGATGAACGCTATATAAATGGTTGCTAATTTTTCAAGAAGTGGAGTGTCAGGAAAATGCATTTGAAAGGACACTAATGTAATGGCATAGTGATGCAGCAATCCCACCATCAGACAGAAGTCAGAGCAAATGAAGCCATATGTCAACAAGACAGCAGTGCCCGTGTCCCCTGCAGTACAACCCCAGCGGCTGAACACGGAAGCCATAAGTGCCCGCCAACGGGTAAATAGGCTTTAAAGAATGCACACGCACGCGTGCACACGCACACACACGCGCGCACACACACACACACACACTCACGGGAGTATTATTCAGCATTTGAGAAGAAGGCAATTCTGCCCTTTGCAACAACATGAATGAACATTATGTTAAATGAAATGAACTCAGGCACAGAAAGAAAAAGGCCACATAGAATTAGATTCTATGTGGAATCTAATTCAACTAAAAAAGCTGAAATCAGAAGAGGAGCCAGGTGCAGTGGTGCACACTTGTAATTCCAGTGGCTTGAGAGGCTGAGGCAGGAGGATCGCAAGTTCAAAGCCACCCTCAGCAACTTCATGGGACCCTAAGCAACTTAGCATGACCCTGACTCAAAATAGAATATCAATTCAGGAGGCTGAAGCAGGAGGATCATAAATTGCAGGCCAACCTCAGCAACTTAGACCCTATCTGAAAATTAAAAATTAAAAGGGCTTGAATGCAGCTTAGTGGTACAATGGCCCTGGCTGGGTTCAATTCTTAGTACCAAAAAGAAGAAGGAGGAGGAGGCGGAAGAGGAGAAGGGGCAGGGGAAGAGGGAGGGGAGAGGGAGGGGAGTGGAGGAGGAGGAGAAGAAGAAAAGGAGGAGAAGGAGGAGGGGAAGGGGAAGTGGAGGGGGAGGGAGGGGAAGGGGAGGAGGAGGAGAAGAAGAAGAACAGGAAGAGGAAGAGGAAGGGGAAGAGGAAGAAGAAGAAGAGGAGGAGGAGGAGGAGGAGGAGGAGGAGGAGAAGGGAAAGAAGAAGGAGAGGGAGAGGCAGAGGGAGAAGAAAGAAGAAGGAGAAGGAGATTACCAGGAGGCAGGGGAGGAGATGGGGAGGTTGTCGGAGAGATGTTGGTTAAAGAATAGTCTCAAACAGGAGAAATAAGTTTGAGAAGCACACCATTCAACAGGCTAACTATAGATAATAACAATTTACTAGATCCTTGAAATTTGTCAAAAGGATAGATTTTTTAAGTATTTTTACCACCAATATATAGAAAAGTATGTGAGGTGATGCATATGTTAGTTAGCTGGATTTAGATGTCCCACAATGTACACATATTTCAAAACAACATGTGGTACACTATAAATATATACAATTTTTATTTGCCAACTTAAAAAATAAAAAATAAAAACTACAACCAATTTTGTCATAGCAACTTCAGAAACTGCCTCTATTTTCTTGGTTTCTAATTTTACCCTTGTCTTCTCACATCTCCAACTAGACCTCAGCCATTCCCAAGCGTGTTGATTCTCAGATGTTTGGAGAGTACCTTGGGTTAGTTGTGTCTGGCCTGGTTTGGTTGAACAAAGCCCACCCATGTCCACCCAAACCTGCTGGTCCATCGTCTCTGGGGACCTCCCTGAGATCAGGGTTTTCAGGAGACCCCAGGAAGCTCTGGCAGCCAGCTGAGTTAGGGCAGCTCTGGCTCCACACATCCGGGAGGGCTCAGTAACTGTTTCCCTGGGAACTTTACACTCTCAACTTCCAGAATTAGAACAGAAAATATGTGCTTAATTGTAAACCTCGGTTTTAAGTTTCTACACATACCAAATCCAACATTTTTCCAACCGTATAGAGAAAAACGATGGATAAAGAAGTGAATCTGAGGATCTGGGGCTTTGGCTCAGAGGTTGTGGTGCTTGTCTGGCATGCAGGAGGTCACGAGTTCAAACCCCAGCACCATATACACAACTAAGTGTGGGAACAATGAAGGTCACATGAAAAAACTAAATAAAATTGATTCTTTCTCTCTCACTTCCCCTCTCTCTTTAAAAGAAAAAGAAGAAGAGGAAGAAGAAGAAGAAGAAGAAGAAGAAGAAGAAGAAGAAGAAGAAGAAGAAGAAGAGGAAGAGGAGGAAGAAGAAGAAGAAGAAAATCTGAGGAAATCCTTGAGCTTCGGGACACATGTGTAAAATCACTGATGACATCAAAATACAGCCTTTTAGAGGGAAAAGCAGCAGATCCCAAAGCAAGGGTAAATGTGGGTGTGGCCATGTAGTTGACAAAGGAAACTCTCTTGTTTAAATTAATTAATTCAAACTAGAATTAATAGTGGCCTGAAGGTCATGAAAATGTTTCCATTGAAGCCTGGATCATTATGCAAAAAAGAAAAAAAATAGGTAGTTCCTCAAGAAGAAATAGCTCCAACATGAATCCAAATAATGATGTTTTAAGGCTTAAAAAATGTACCAAGAATTCAAGAGTCACATACATCATACTTGAACTTTTTTTAATCCATTCCAGAAAAAATTATCTCTTGGGCACAAATAGAAAGGTTAAGAAATATTAGCAAATTCATTATATTCTTTATATATGCTGGTTTTACTTTTCTACCAAATGGGTATAAATATACATACATCAGGCAAATTTTATATATATATATAAGATATATATAATACATATATATATACATATGCATACACATATCGGACAGATTAAATAGCATCATGCTTCCCCTGAATTAAGTGTTAAAATATGCCTAGAAGAGCAGTTTTAAAAATAAGCAAATGCCACCCATAGTGGCACATGCCTATAATCCCAGCCACTCGGGAGGTTGAGGCAGGAGGAGCACAAGTTCAAGGCCAGCCTCAGCAACTTAGCAAGGTCCTAACAGCTTAGCAAGACTCTGCCTCAAAATAAAAAAAATAAAAAGGGCTGGGGATGTTGCTCAGTGGTTAAGCACCCCTGGGTTCAATCCCTGGCACCAAAAAGAAAGAAAGAAGCAAACAATAAAGTTAGTCACTTCTGAGATTTGTTGAGAAGAGGGGGAGAGAAGAGAAAGAAGAAGAGGAATAGGAGAAAAGGGGAAGAGGAGAAGTAGGAGGAGGAATTGGGAAGAAAAACTGCGAGTTTTTTTAATACTTAAAAGAACAACTTTACGCACTCAAAAATTCATATTTGATTGTGCTGTAAACATCAAAACGAAACCATGGGAAGTCACCTCTGAGGGATTTGTATTTATTTGATTGACAATCTTTGAATAATCCATTAAAACACCAGCTGGATTTCAAAATGATTCAGCATTGCTTGAGGTGAACCTGTAAAATGGACTTAACCATTTTAAATTACATGATATGTTACTATCAGTATGAGCGAATGTGATACATGTGTCTAATTTTCGCCTACACTGCTAGAAAATAATACATAACAAAAGCTTTTAAGAAATACACATTTGTGTAAGTTCCATTTTCTTTTCTCATTATCTGTTGAAACTATGTCTAGTGCTCTAATGCTGTGGTCGACTTATGACGCAAATTACACAGAAACTCACTATTTTCTCCAAATCTTACCCATCATTCAAATTCCAAAGCAAAGAAAAAGTTGCTCGAAAATGAATTTTCAACCTTCTCCTGTTCATTTAAAAAGAAGAACTAGGCCTCCAGCAAGATAAAAAAAAAAAAAAAAATACCCTCACTCCATTGCATAGTTATTTGCAAATATTGTGTTAGTGGGGAAAAAACATGCAGGAATGATTTCTTAAATCTAGATCAATAAACATCACCAGTGCAAAAACCACACTGCCTCATCCATAATGCTGGAGTGTGTGCTGGAATAAGATTTGTAGAATAAAATCTCCACCAAGAACATTACTATGGGCGGGTGCATTCGAGTTAATAAATTTTTGCAGGCCAGCCCTTAGGACTCCTCTTCCACCTGAATTTTGGTTTTGTTTTCTCTCCCTCCCTCCCTCAAGGGGTTGAACCTGGAAATAGCATCACCCTTCAGCTTGTTAGTCTGATAAACTGGCCCAAGTGTGCAACGACAGTGGGTGCCTCCTGCTCAGGAGCATTCATGAGCCTCCAGGGAATTCTGAAAAACACCAGCAAGTGTTTAGGTACTGAATCACAGCCAAGTATTTTGAATCTTTAATTTTTTTTTCTATGAGGATGTCAGCATTAAAATACAGAACGTGCTTCTCCCACTTGGTTTCCGTTACTTGTAAAGCATTCGAGAGCTGCTGGGCCAGGATTTGCTCTATCCTGGGCGAGAGAGCGAACAGACACTCCAAGGAGCATTAGCGAGTCCTCTGTGATCTTCTTTCACATTTTCGATCCAACCATACAATAAAAATGACGAAATACTCAACCCAGGTGCCCGCTTCTAAATCTATCATGTATTGCATCGTATTTTTTCCACGCAATGTTCTCACCTTTGCTGCTGAGATAATGCATGCTGAGATCAATTTCCAGAGATTACCACTTTGTTTTCAGCTATGACACATCCGTCATCCAATAACCAGGCAATTATGACATGGGAAACCGAAGGGATCAATGATTTGTTTCAAAGGTGGTTTAGATTATGTTAAAAATTAAAGTTTACATCAAAGGCAAAACAAACAAAACTTTAAAACTAGGAAATGATGTGTGTAAGCTAGAATTTAAAACTTAAAATTTTGGGTAAGGATGGATTTTTTTGTTTTGTTTTGGTTAACTTTTGCTTTTAATCAAGCAGGCTTATTATTTACACTGGAATACCTGAGACAGCTTCTGGGGGAAAGAGATTACAAGAATATTGACTCAGATCTTAACTTTACCTGTCTTTGTTCGCTATCTGCCCTAGTCTTTTTAAACACATCACATCCACAACTTCACGTTCCGATATTTATCACTTATAAATAAGCAAAATTATAGGTACGCAGATGTTGAATGTACCAAATTGCGATATGAACGAATTGGAGGCCACTGTCTATCGGCACGGAATGGCTAATGCATTTTTATTAGTCATGTAATGAGGACACAGAATGTCTCGCAGTCACTGGGGAAAACTGAAGAGCAAGTTTATCCCGGACGCATTGCCGAGCAGAGAAAGCCTTCAGCACTCAGCAAGCACCGTAGGAGTTCACGTATAAATAAGTATCCACAGACACGCATGAGCACTGCCTGCATTTTTAGAACAGGAATATATTTATTTCCTCACAACATTTTTAAATGATTCTTTAAAGGATCCGGAAGCATAGCAAACAAGGTGTTAATAGTTATTGTGCTGAGCCGGATGTGCAAAAAGAACATTCCTTCTTTACTCATATCTATATCGCTTTCTAAGCCACAGAGCCTGTGCTACTTTAAACAATACTCATTTTGCCTACATGCAGTTGCTGGGGGCTTTTTGGAGGGTGGCGTTTGCAGGCATTGTTTTGTTTTGGCGGTGGCAGTTGTTCAGTACTGGGGATCAAACCCAGGAGCACTTACACTGAGACACATCCCCAACTGTTTTAGTCACTTTGTTCATCTCTGTGACTAAAAGACCCGACAAGAAAAATTATAGGAGGAACAGTTTACTTGGGGGCTCACGGTTTCAGAGGTCTTAGTCCATATGGGCTGTTCCATTCCTTGGGGATCGAGGTGAAGCTGAACATCGTGGCGAAGGATGTGGCTGCAGGAAGTGGCTCAAGGCCTGGCACGAGGGAGCAGAGAGAGAAACTCTACCTCCTCCAGCCGCACCCTGCCAGCCTAGGTTCCCACCAATTAATCCCTATCAGGGGATTAAGTCATCGATTGGTGAAGGCTCTCATACCCCAATCATTTCACCTCTGAGTTGTCCTGCATTGTCTCACGCAAGCTTTTGGGGGACACCTTTCATGCAAACAATAAAACCAGCCCCTTTTATTTTTTATTTTGAGACAGGTCTCACTAAATTGCTTAGGGCCTTGCTAAGTTGCTGAGGCTGGCTTTCAACTTGTGATCTTCCTGCCGCAGCTTCCCAAGTCGCTGGGATTGCAGGTGTGTGCCACTGATCCTGGCTGTCTATATTTCATTTCCTGTTTCAGTAGGGAATGAAAAAATGACATTCTCATGCGGTACAGAACAATAATACAAAACCAAAAAATAATAGAGTCTGGGAAGGGAAAATAACAAAAATATCTAGTTTTAAAAATGCATAAAAACAATAACAATAATAATGTCATCTAACTTGGAAAAAATGTATTTAAAAGATTTCGACTGATGATGGGAACAGAAATTGGCAACCATTCTAAAGAGCACTTCTATGTTACACATCTTGAGCTCTACAAACACCTGTGTCCTGGAATTGACTATTTTCATTTCTAAAAACTTAGCCTAAGAAATGCCTGATGCTTACAGTACCACTAAGAACACAGAGTGGGGAGCAACATAAATACCTCTTCAGAGGGGAGTTGGTGATTAAATAAAGCATTATTCTTTCTCTTGAATTCGGAAGCTAGAGTAAAATAAGGGACAGTGGGAGGGAAGGATAAGTTTACAGGTAGAACCAATCAAACACAAATCAATAGGTGAGCTAAAGGAAGTCTAATAAAGTGAAGGAGAGGGGAGAGGGGAGGAATACTGGGAGGGAAACGGGGGGGGGGGGATCGTGAACCAAAATTGATATCCATGCATGTACTAGATTGTCAGGATAAACCCAACTACTATATATAATCATAAAGCTCTAATTTTAAAAATTAAGTCATTCTTATTCTGTAACTCTTACCAGCTACCTACCTTCTGCCCCATGATGTTCCAAGAGCTTAACCAAGACCCACTCATGCTCTCTTGCTAAACTCCCTTGTGAGTGTCCTACCCTTTACCTTTGCAGGTAAGAAAGCAGAGGGAGCAGCAGTTTCTGTAACCTGCCCAATATCCACAACTAGTACACAAGAGATGAGACCCTAGCAACTTAAACTGTTTTATTCAGGCCTGACTAACGCATGTTTAATGTCTGCACCTCATTGTGTTTGGGGGTAAGTACACACCCTAGAGACCATCACTAGCATCAAGGCCACCCACAAATACATCACCTCCCAAAGTCTCCTTCCACCCTACTTATTATTATTATTCATTTTTGTTTTATTTTGGGAGGCAGGGGGTTGCTTGCAGTAAGAACACTTAGCAGAAAACCCACCCTCCTGGCAACTTTTCAGTATAGACTACAGTCCTATTAACTAAGGGCACTGTGCTGTATAGTGCATCTCCAAAAGTTTCCCCTTACATTAAGAAACTTTATCCTACCCTTTCCATTTTATTCTCCCCTCAGCCCCTTCCAAACACCTTTCTACTCTCTACTTCTATGAGTTTGACTATTTTAGATTCCACATGTAAGTGAGATCATGTAGTATGTGTCTTCCAGTGTCTACAAAGCCTGCATTGTCAATCAACATACTGGCCCGTGTTCGTAGACGCAATTCAATGTAACCACTAAAGACCACTGATCATTGCTGACCCAAGAAAACAGTCTTGATGTCCAGTTGCATAAAAATATAGAGTGCAACATAGTATGTCTATTATGATGGTTTGTTGATAGTGGATCCTTACACGCAGATAGACAATTTTCTGAAGTTAGAGTGTATTCCTTTTATGATCAAAATTAGACATAGAAATTGTTTTCATTAAAGACATAATAAGATAGGCTAAAATGGGAGATACACATTATATTACAAAATAAGATCTCAAATTTTGGGGTCCCAAATCACTGTGCCAATGGCCTTTCCAATTGACATCCTCATCTGCCTCTAACTGTTGTAACCTGTCTCTTTCTCTCCTTCTCTCTCTCTCTCCCTCTCTCTCAGGCAAGCATAGATGAAACAAAAACACATAAAAATATTATTGATCATCCTCTGAAAGGTGGGGTTTAAGAGTAATCTTAATGCTTTCATGATACTTGGAAAATGTTTTCCAAAATTTTTCAATATAAATGTAGAACTATTTTTTTAAGAGAGAAGGAAGGGAGGGATAGTTAATTTTGTTTTTTCATCTGGTTTTTATTTTTCCTTCACTTAGTTGTGTATGTGGTGTTGGGGATCAAACCCAGGTCCTCACACATGACAGGCAAGTACTCTACCTCTGAGCCCCTCTCCAGCTCTGAGGACTTTTGATTTAAGAAAAATGTTCATATTAATAGCTTAGCAGAAATACTAAATTTTCAAACCATTTGAATCTTGGATGTCAGACTTCGGGCTTGGAACTATTCCAACATCTCCCCATCTGTATATGGTGGATGAGTACAATTTTCACCTCTGTGGATTTTCCCACCCCAGCAAGGCCCCTGAGTTCAGAGTTTGCACGAGAGATTCCTAATCCCCAGCACACTGCTCCCGCTGCCCTGGACTTAGTGAGTGAACTACTGGGCACACTGGGTCTTGTCCTCTGCACTGCCAGGATGCTCCTCCAGGGCCACAGTAGCGAGTCTCATGCATCAATATGTACACAGAGTAGGAACTAAATAAAATGACATCATGTTACAAAGTGGGTGGGGTGCAACTCAGTGGCAGAGCATTTGCTACCATGTGTGAAGCACTGGGTTCAATCCCCAGTACTGCTCATAATAAGAATGAAGATGGTGGTGGTGGTGGTGGTGGTGGTGGAATCATGGCAACGAGAGAAATCAGAAAATGCATAAAGAAAAGGAAAGTAGGTGAATTAACCACAACATGTGGACCCAGAACGTATGGACCGGATTTGTTTTGTTTTGCTGGGATCTAAGGACTACAGTTAGAAATACACTATATTTGGAATTTTTGAAAAACTCAGTAGATTTTAGCTGCTCTTGCTGCACACCGAGCGAGTGGGAGGCAGCTGCGTGAGATGTGAGATGACGGACGTGTCCATTTGCCTCAGTATGGTAGCTGCTCTCTCTGGTTATCTTATAACACCCTTAGACACTCCGCTGCAACATTTGCATTACAACAACAGGGATGAGGAAGGGGAATGAGTCTCCCCTGCTCCACACACAAGGCTAAGCTTTGTGTATACAGGAAGCCCCTCCTGGAGGAAGTGAGTTTATCCCTATAGTCTGAAATAAGAAAAGCTGATGCTTCAAAAAAACATTTCAAAAGAAATCTGAATTCATACCCAAGCACACCTCTCCACGCAGAGAATGTTTATCAAGAGTATATAGTATTCTATGAATCCTATTGTTATGTATAACTAAAAAGAATCAACTCAAAAAAGAGGGATTAGATAGTGTTCTACAACTGGAAAGCATTTCTCTTGTTTTAGCAATTCCACTCCTACGTTTCTGTCCAAGGCCATCCGAAGATGCCCTTACATGTGGCTATAAAGGTGTACATTCAAGATTGATCAGAGACACAGTGTGTTCTAGAAAAGCCCTGAAGATAACAAGCGCCCATCCGTAATGGGTGGTCGCACCCCTGCGCTGTGTGAAATGCCACCATGGTCGGATCATTCAATGAAGAGGGGATCTGCCTCTGGGTCTATTCACCCACCCCAGTCCTGAATCCTACAGCTAGGAGGGGGAAAGTGGGAGGAGAAGGGGCAGGGGAAGGAGAGCAGGAGGAAGCAGGTGAGAGGGTGAGAGAGGGAAAGGAAGATAGAGAAAACCCAGTACCCAGAGACCGGCCTAGCCTGAAGCAGAGAACACTCCAGAACACTCCCAGAGGATCGCCCTGCAAAGCGGGGCAGCCCAGGTGCTGGCAGGGGATGAGTGAGCCACCCCCAGAACACGCCTGGCTCTGTGGGTCCTGCATGTGGCCATGCTTAATAGTTCTGATAGAACTTGGCAAAATCGCACCAAAACTTGTGCAGTGTAATTCCTCACCGTAATGTCATAGAAAGGGGTTCAACCTCAGCCTGCCAGAGGTTTATGCTCACAGCACTTTTCCAAGAATCCACCTCTACCTTGGGAATACCCCAAAAATACTACACATAAAACTGTGCACTTGTGAACGTTATAAACTAAGGGTGACTATGGGAGAAGCAGATTTTGTTCATCTCTTCAAATATCACCTGGGATGAGGGCAGGAAACCATCATTTAAAACATTCAGCCAGTCCAGGTGGCACACGCCTGTAATCCCAGTGCCTCAGGAGGCTGAGGCAAGAGGATCAAAAGTTCAAGGCCACGGGGCTGGAGTGGTAGCTTGGCGGTTATGACGCTTGCCTGGCCTGCGCAAGTACACAAGTTCAAACCCTGGCACCACTACACAATGAACTGTCCAAGGAATGGAAGTCGTATGAAAAACTAAATTAAAAAATTGCTTCTCTCTTTCTCTCTGACTGTCTCCTCTTTCTTAAAAAAAAATAAAATAAAAATAAAAAGTTCAAGGCCAGCCTCAGCAACTTAGCAAGACCTGTCTCAAAGTAAAAAAATAAAAAGGGCTGGGGATGTGGCTCAGTGGTTAGAGACTCTGGGATCAATCCCTGGTATCAGGGAAAAAAATTTTTTTCAGCCAAAATTGGGAAGAATTGTCCAAGGATGTATACTTAAGACCACATTGAGCAAATGAAAGGAAGCAGGTTCACTTTCTGTTTTAGCTGGATAGATACCCTGGAAAACAAAATTGGGAGATGGTACAATCCTTATCGTGTAGGAAAAATCATGGATTTCACGTACAGTGTTGGCGATGTTTCCACGTGGACACATTCTAGTCATTGATTTGTACTCTGAGATAGACTCTGGAATGTCCCTCAGATTTCTTGGCCACCAAGTGCTGTGCAAAGTAATCTCCCCATTGACGCATCTCAAAAAAAAATAAATAAACTTCACTTCAGAGGTTGAGTCTCAGCTCTAACAGCACGCTTAGTATTTTCTACACACTTCCCAAAAATTAATAATTATACACGTTAGAAAGGAAGCAGACAAATTACTATTTTGATGTAATTAATTTGACATTTATTCATTGTTATAAAATTATTATTGTCACATAGTCCTCCTTTAATGTGCACATGTCAATAAGGCAGGCGTAGGATGGGGATTTTTAAGTAGTCTCAAAAAGGAACACAATTAATTTTTTGATTATTACATCAACATTGCATTAGGTGCCAAAGTAACACATAGGAGGAATTCAGATGGCGTCACGAAATCAAACGGAAGGAGAATCGTAGTTACATATATCAGCAAATGACTGACTCTTCTTTTAACAGAACTCCTTTGCTGAAGATTAATGAGCATTGGTTTTACCAGAATGTTCCAAAATGTGTACTATTGTTGGGACTGGAGATATATATGACTCTGTTTTAATAATTTTGTGTTTATTTTAATATAATTGGAAAAAATCGTTCTTAGCATCTCAAGTCTGAGAGGTCACCAGTGTTGTTGTTCATGAGGAACTTTGTCCTAAGAGAAGTTCCTAGAAATAAGCTGAAGTCTAAGTCTTGGGGCAAAGATAACACAGATGACAAACTTGTCACTGCACTGCCCGGGGTCCCTTTCGTACTCTGCACACAAGACTCTGATTCCCAACAGCCAAGCCGCTCTAGCCCTTTGTCCCCATCCAGCTGCTGAATCCAGTTTCCCCAGGCATCAGGGAGACACCTTTGATAAGCAGTGCCTCTATGTGGTGGCTGATGGGTGCGAGCATAGAAACCAGTGCTGTCCGTAGGAACAAAATACCGTCTACCTGTGTCATTTGGACAAGTCTAGTAACCAGACTTCTTTAGAAAACAAAAAAATAACAGGTGAAATAATTTTGATCACACATTTTATGTCAGCCATGTTAGTTTGAGTATTATGATTTCAACATGCAGTTTTTTTAAGATTACTATTTCACATGGTTTTCTACTAAGTTCTCAAAATCTGTGTATTTCACAATTATCAGCACATCTGACTTTGAGCTTGGTGGCCACATGCATTTCGGGACTGCTCACTTAAACAGCACAGTGCTAGGGCTGGGACTGCAGCTTGGTGGTCGCATGCCTGAATCACAGGCTCGATCCCCAGCACCACATAAAAATAAATAATAAAATAAAGGTATGAAAAAGCCCACACACAGAGCACAGCTAGATAGCTGCTATGGAGGGACATGTCCCCCCACCTACCCAGATTAATACAGTGAAGCCTTAATCCCTGCTCTGAAGGCATTTGGTGATGAGGCCTTCTGGAGATATTTAGGGCATAAGGATGGGTCCTTATAAACGAAATGAGTGTCCTGATAAGAGACCCCAGGGAGATGATGTCTCTCTCTCTGTCTCTGTCTCTCTACCGTATAAGTAAGTACACAGGAAGAACATGTTTCCTCTAGCAACCAAATGGACCAGCACATGAATCTTGGATTTCCCGAACGTCAGAACTCTGAGAAGTAAATGTTCTATTGTTTAATGCACCCAATCAGTGGTATTTCTGTAATAACAGCACAAATTAACTGAGGGAATAGCTGAGCATGGCCCACACTGTACACAGAGCTCCCTGGGAGATTCCATCACATTTACCCACCATGGGTCTCTGCTTGACCTTCACAAATCCCCACTCCCCCTGGCTTCCCTGGGATCATATCCTAACTAATCACTTTCCCCATATTTTGTCTATAGCTCTGCTGCTCAGAAATCCAAACCAAGATATGAATTAGAAAAAAATTTTTAAAAACCCTCTAAACCTCTTATCCTAGCAACATGGAAGACTGAGGCAGGAAGATTGGAAGTTCAAGGCCAGGCTGGGCAACTGAGCAGAGCTCTGAATAACAATAAATTTTAAAAAAGAAAAGGTTTTAAGGTCTGGGGATGTAGCTCAGCGCACCCCTGGCTTCAATCTCCAGTACCAAAATGTAAATGAAAGTAACAAGCAAATGACCAAACACTAAGAAATGCTAGTTTCAGTAATTATTTGTCAATACGTATGGATGAAAGATTGCTTTAAAAATTACCTTGGGGGCTGGAGCGGTGGCTCAGCGGTTTAGGCACTTGCCTGGCAAGCACGAGGACCCAGGTTCAAACCCCAGCATCACGTACACAACTAAGTGTTGGAGCAACTAAGGCCATGTGAGAAACTAAATAAAGTTGTTTCTCTTTCTCTGTCTCTCTCACTGTCCCTCTGTCTTTAAAATAAATAAATAAATAAATAAATAAATAAATAAAAAATTACCTGGGTACTCACTGGCATCTGATCCAACCCTTTGTCATGTGTATCTGTGAACTTGGCCTAGAATTGGAGTTAGGTGCTCAGGCTCTGCCCCTGATCAAGCCGTGTGGCCTTGGAGAAGCTACTTTCCTTGGCATTTTCCTCTAAGCCTTGCCATTCCACATGCTCCATAGACCCACGCTGTCAGCGTCTCCTAAGAGTTCCTTAGAAATGCAGCACTCTCAGAGACCGAATTAGGATCTGCACTTTAGCACAATCCTCATATGATTTCTGTACTCAGTGTGGTTTGAAAAGCATGGGTCCCTGGCACTTTCCTATCACCTCTTTTAACTCATGACCGTATTTTTATAGAGACTGGAAACTCTGGGAAGACTTTCAAGCGATTTGAAGATGTGTTTTTAGGTGCTGCAACATTTTGCGTCTTTAAATCTGCTGTTTGCTCATTATATAACCTCACAGAAGCTATTCATCTTCTTTACACCCCATTTTTCATTTATAACATGGGAATCGTAAGAGTAATTACATCATACGTTTGATGATAAATTGAAGGAAATGTGTGCTCTTGAAAAGGCATCTTAAAACCGTGTAAGAGCAAGTCTGAGCTGTTGGACGGACAAACCTTGGATGTGGGAAGTTCTACTTTGAAAGCAGGTCAAATGGATTGCCCTACCCATTTTGTACATTCAGTGTCAGGCATCGAAGCTAAAAGTCCACTTTCGATCACACCCAAAATTGTAGAAAATCTGCCATTAAGAAAAGGGTTCTGGAGACAACCAGCCTTTGGGGCTGGATCCTGGCGCAAAGCTATATATGCCCTCTAAAGTTCATGTAACATCAATTAATACTCACTACATCCTTACCTGAAGCCACGCTCTCAGATACACACCTTGATTATGTTACCTCTTTTTAATTTCAACTTTAAACCTGTATGGAATGTGGCAAAAATTTTTTCCCATTTACAAGCAGTTCAGAGAGGTTGAGTAACTTGCCTAAAATTTCCTAGTAACAGATCAGGAAGTATTGTACCCATATAGAACTCTGAAATCCAACTGCTCAATTCCATCTTCAAAGAAAATATTTCAGGGGGCTGGAGCGGTGGCTCGGCGGTTGCGGTGCTTGCCTGGCATGCACGAGTGCGCCGGTTTGGTGAAACCCAGCACCACGTCCGCAGAGAAGTGTCAGCGCAGCAAAGGCCATGTGAAAAACTAAATAAAGTTGATTCTGTCTTTTAAAAAAAGAAAGTATTTCAGATTCTGACACTTAGTAAGCCCTCAGAATATAGTTCTCATAATTATTATCAACTTCTCTTTGCTCAATTACCAGAATTGCTGAAACACCTCTTTTGAGCTTTCTAAGCATGGTCAACGTTAAAGGACACTTGTGGACCAGAAATTTCCCTTTAATATATATGAAGAACAAACTACATTTAAATTCCCACCTTATTTTAGTGATGTCCACAAGATGGCATATTAGGCAGCATGAGACTTTGTTCCCCCACAGAGACACCGACTTAACAACAAGATGCAGGCAAAAATGTCTTTATGAGAAGTCCACAAACCAAACAAGAAACACCGTACCCCAGACAAGCTCGAAGTTCAGCAGAGTGCAATTAAAATGGGTGCAGAAAGCTTTCTCACTTCCTCCACCACCACCCTTCCCGGATGTCAGTGCTGCCTAGCACATTGGCAGAGAGAGCCCAATTTATGGTCCCTCCCTCGGGTGGGAAAGAAGAGAGTGAAATGTGCATCTGACATTCTGGCTTTTTAGGGGGACTTCTGGCACTGGTTTCTATCTCACCTGATTCAAAGCTGGCTGGGAGCAAACATGCTTGGGTGATGGGAAGTCACTGAGAAGAAGAGCCCAGGGGCTGTGGAAGCATCAGGGAGGCTGCAGTATCACAGACCAACATGACAGGGCGCAGGACTTTATAAACACCTCAAACAGAAATCCACGAGACGCTATTCACATGCACAGAGGAGACGCACATCAAATAAGGTTGTGAGGCAGCTGAGCTGACAGGTGAAGGTCTTTCCCTCTACAAAGCCAGTTCACAAAAGTTTGGAGAGGTGGTTTTTCTCAGTTGCACAAATCACAGTGAAAAATAACAAGGCACATGAAGAAACAGGAAAACAAGGATTCATCAAAGGAACAAAAGAAGTGAACCCTAAATAATTACTTTATAATTAATTCAAGATATACACCATAAAGAAGCTCCAAGAGAATACAGACAATAAAACAAAATCAGAAAATAATCTCTGAGCAAAATGAGAATATAAACAAGGAGAGAGAACCAAACAGAAATTCTGGAATTGAAGCTATAATAATGGAATCAAAACCTCCACCCGAGTGATTCAATGGCAGACTTGATCAAGCCAAAGAATCAGCTAATTCCAAGACAGTCATTAGAAATTAAAGAGACAGAGGAACGAAAAAAGGACAAAGGAAAATGAAGAAAGTCTAAGTTACTTATGGAACAGCATCACATGGATCAATATTCCAGGAGTCTCAAAATAATCTATTCTTTTTTTTTAATTTTTTTATTTTTGAACAACCATACAAGTTTTTAACAAAATAATATAAAATGTGTATAGATTCTGGATATTACATTTACCCCCAGGAGTGCCCCCCCAATTACCCACCCTTATCCCTCCCTTCCCCTTCCCCCCATATCTCTAAAAAAGGAATATGTTGTATAGCATTATATCTTATCTGGATTTAACACATGATAATAGACCAACTTTCT
>PVKS010017375.1:0-42285 GCA_004027875.1 Aplodontia rufa
AGCATGCAAAACTAAATAATAATAACAATAATAATAACCAAAAAGATAGCATAGGAAGAAATCTAGTGCACCCTGGGTTTGGTGATGGCTTTTTAGATGCACCAACACCAAAGGTACAGCCCATGAAAGAAAAAAAAACCAGATAAACTGAATTTTATTAAAATTAAAAACTTCTGCTTTGTAAAAAACTCTGTTAAAAGAGTGAGAAGACAAGCAAGAGACCGAAAGAAAATATTGGCAGAAGATATATATGATAAAGAAACATACCAAATATTTAAAAAGCCCCTAAAATTCAACACTAAAAAGGCACACCAGCTGCTTTTAAAAATGGGCTGAAGATGGGGCTGGAGCAGTGGCTTAGTGGTTGTGGCACTTGTCTGGCATGCATGAGTATGCAGGTTCGAACCCCAGCACCACATACACAACGAAGTGTCAGAGCAACGAAGTCCATGTGAAAAACTAAATAAGATTGACATTCTCCCTCCCTCCCTCTCCCTCTCTCTTTAAAAAAAAAAAAAAAGGGCAGAAGAGGGACTGGAGCAGTGGCTCAGCGGTTCGAGCACTTGCCTGGCATGTTCAAGGACCTGAGTTCAAACCCCAGCACCTCATATACAACTAAGTGTTGGGGGGGAAAGGCCAAATGAAAAATAAATGAAATTGATTCTCTCCCTCTCTCTCTCTTAAAAGAAAAATGGGCAAAGGACCTGAACAGACATCTTACTAAAGAAGATAGACAGACGGAAAATATGCATTTGTAAAGATACTCAGCATTATATGTCATTAGAAAAATATGAACTAAAATAACTATGAGGCACACCTACTAGAATGGCGGAAGTCCAAACAGTGACAGCGCTAAATGTTTGCGAGAATGGGAAGCAAACTGAACTCTCGTTCATTGCTGATGGGAAAGCAAAACGCTACAATCACCTTCAAAAACAGATTGGTCATTTCTTTTTTTTCCAGGGGGAGGGTACCAGGCATTGAACCCAGAGGCACTTAACTGCTGAGCCACATCTCCAGCCCTTTATAGTTTTTATTTTGAGACAGGGTCTTGCTCAGTTGCTGAGGGCCTAAGTTGCTGAGGCTGGCTTTGAATATGTGGTCCTCTGGCCTCAGCCTCCCAAGCTGCTGGGATTACAGGTATGCACCACCATTCTGGGCCTTGTTTAATCATTTCTTACAAAACTAAACATACTCTTAATACAACAACCCAGCAACAGTGCCCACCAGTTTGTTGTTGGGATTTTTTGTTTGTTTGTTTGTTTTTTAATGAGTAGGGGTGGGGCTGGAGCCATGCCTCAGCAGTGGAAACACTTGCCTAGCATTCTCAAGGACCTGGATTCAAACCTCAGTACCACATGCATAACTAAGTGTCAGAGAGATAGAAAGAGAGAGAGAATCGATGTTATTTATCTTTTCATCTGGTCTTTGTTCCTCTGACACTAAGTTGTGTACGTGGTGCTGGGGTTCGAACCCCGGAATATGCCAGGCAAGTGCTCTAACCACTGAGCCACCACCCCAGCCCTGCCCATTGGTATTTACCCAAAAGACTGAAAACATGCTCACACAAAAACCTACACACAGATGTTGATGGCAGCTTTATTCATAATTGCCAAAGTTTGGAAAGAACATGCTGCTCTTCAACAGGTGAACGGATAAACTGTGGTACATGCAGACAATGGAATATTATTCAGGATTAAAAATAAACGATCAAGGGCTGGAGCGGTGGCTCAGTGGTTTCGGCGCTTGCCTGGCAAGCACAAGGACCCAGGTTCAAACCCCAGCACCACGTACACAACTGAGTGTTGGAGCAACTGAGGCCATGTGAAAAACTAAATAAAGTTGTTTCTCTCTTTCTCTGTCTCTCTCACTGTCCCTCTCTCTTAAAAAAATAAATTAAAAAAAAAATAAACGATCAAGCCATAACAAGTCACAGAGGAACCTTAAATGCATTTACTAAGTACAAGAAGCCAGTGTGAACAGGCTTCATACTATATGGTCCCAACGACAGGTCATTCTGGAAAAGGTAAAACTAGGCTATGGTGAAGAGATGAGTGGTTGCAGGGATTAGGGGAGAAAGAGATGAACAAGTGGAGTATAGGACTTTTTTTTAGGACAGTGAAAGTATTCTGTGTGATACTACAGGGTGAACACATCTTGATACATTTGTCAAAATCCGTAGACTGTATGATGTTTGTTTGTTTAAAGAGGGGGGAGAGAGAGAATCCATTTTATTTATTTTTCCATCTGGCCTTTGTTGCTTCAACACTTAGTTGTGTATGTGGTGCTGGGGTTTGAACCTGGGTCCAGGCAAGCACCATAACCACTGAGCCACAGCTCCAGCCCTTAACATCCTGCATAATGTTAAGTGTAAATCCTAACGTAGACTTCGGGCTTTGGCTGATAATGATGTATGAGTGCAGGTTCCTTGGTTGTGACAAAGATGCACCTCTGGTGGTCGTGGGGGAGGCTGCAAGATGGGAAAAAGACAGGGGATACAGGGGAATTATGTACCTTCCATTAGATTTGCTGTGAATCTAGAATTTCTTTAAAACATAAAGTCTGGGGTTGGAGCAGTGGCTCAGCGGTTACGGCGCTTGCCTCTCATTGCCTTGCATGCGTTAGTACCCGAGTTCAAACCCCAGCACCACGTACACAACAAAGTAGCTAAGGAACAAAGTATCTAAGGAATGAAAGTCACGTGAAAAACTAAATAAAAATTGCTTCTTTCTCTCTCTCACTGTCCCCTCCTTCTTTAAAAAAATAAAAAATAAAGTCTGTTAAATGCAAAAGTCATGCTGGGTTGTCCTGAAAATTTCAACAGGCTCATTTGTAATTGTTATAAAGTTGGATTGATTAAAAAAAAAAGACAACTTTGGAGGCCGCTGTGGGAGGGCGTTCTACATGATTAAGACCTTGAGAATTACTTACTGAGCATAGGGATGAAGGGGAAGAGATGCTCACATGGAGTGAAGGATTGCTGGCGACAGAACCACCTTCCTCATCTCACTTCACCCCAGGGAGCATGGGAAGTTCCCGAGGGTAGCAGGCAGGTGGTAGGTGAGAGGCTGAGAAGCTTAAGTGAATTGCTTAACCTCTCTGAGCTTCAGTTTCTCTAGCTATAAAATGGGGAAATATTGGTGCTTGATGTCATGGGTATTAAACGGGTTCATTCATGGGATGCACTATAAACTGTGCCTGTTGCAGCCAGCACCATGTAAGGGTTGTGAGTAAAACTCAGTACCCAGAAACATTGCCCCCGATGCTCCATTCCCCACTGCTGCAGGGCAGGCCCTAGGGAGGGAAGTTTTGGGCATAAGAGTCACAGTTCCTGACAATGTCCAACTGGGTGCTCCTCACAATCAAGAGGAGGAAGCAGGGGCCTATGAGGCCTGCTTGTAACCTCAGCAACTAGGGAGACTGAGGCAGGAGGATTGCAAGTATGAGGCCAGTCTCAGAAATTTAGCAAGTCCCTAAGCAACTTAATAAGCCCTGTCTCAATAAAAAAAATATTTTAAAAAGGGCTGGGGATGTAGCTCAGTTGTAAGGTGCCCCTGGGTGAAATCCCCAAATAAATAAATAAGAACTAGTGTCCTCATATTTACATAGGAGAATTGGAGGCTCAGAGAGTTCAAGTGATTTGCCCAAAATGACACAGCAAGGTGGAAGTGCCTAAGCCAGGGTGTACACTGGGTCTCTGACACCAAATCAAGCCCCAGTTTACTATATCATACCAAGTTCCTGGTACCCCAATACCAATGAGATG
This sequence comes from Aplodontia rufa, assembly GCA_004027875.1. Taxonomy (NCBI): domain Eukaryota; kingdom Metazoa; phylum Chordata; class Mammalia; order Rodentia; family Aplodontiidae; genus Aplodontia; species Aplodontia rufa. The sequence continues at coordinate 3,767 of PVKS010017375.1, forward strand.
GAAGAGGGATGCAGAGGGACAAGTCCCCACCTTCAGCAACCAGCTTGGGGTGGGGGACAAATCAAGGAGGCCATCCCAGGTAGTCCATCTACCTGCTAAAGGCCATGCCCTTGATTAGAAGGAGCACTGCACTTGGCTTTAGAACATGTGGCACAAGTCCCAGCTCTACCCATTGTGTGACCATGGGCAAGTCACTTCACCTCCCATTCCTCATTTGTAAAGTGGAATGGGAACTGTTCAGGCTGTTGCGGCCGTTCAAGGAAGCAGCAAGTGTAGAAGTACCTAGCAATGGCCTTGGCTCCTGTTTGCTGAATGACAAACCACTGTCATCCCCTTGTGGGATGGATGGAACCAGTGCCAGGGCCAGAGCTCCCCCTGCCACAACATGCCCTGTCCTTCAGGAACAGAGGTGGGTGGAAGAAGCCCCATCCTCCACTCGTGCCCATCAGACAGGGGCCCCAGATGGAGCTGGGGGTCCTTAATCCCTACCCACGCAAACACACGTACACCCTTCCCCTAGCAGGGTGTGGTACACCTACAGTTACAGTAACTCAGGAGGCCCAGTTAGGGAGACTGCACGAGGTCAAGAATCCAAGGCCAGCCTGGGCAATAGTAAGACCCTCAAACAAACAAAACACACCCCCTCTACGCAGCCCTCCTCTTGGAAGGTCGTGCCTCCCAGACACAGTCCTGTCCCCTATTCTCCAGAGTGCTGAGACCACAGCTGTGGTCCAGCTGTAGCACCCAGCCTAGCTGACTGGCCTCTGCCAGGACAGGAAGTGGGAAAAGAACTGTGCTTGCTGCTAGACACATGGGTATGTACTGCAGCTGGGGCAGGCCAGGCACCACGAGTTCACCGCACGGAAAGACTGCCAGGGGAGACCTGGGAACCGGCCTGCTCTACTCTGGGAGGGTACAAGGAGCAGAGTCCATGCAAGGGATTACAGTCATCTTGGTTGCCTGGAGGGCTCTGGGGGTGAGGGGACAAACCATGGGAGTAGGAATGAGCTCTGAGGTGGAGTCTGGATGTAACTAACTTGCATTATCCCTGTCCCCTCTCTGGCCTCTGTTTTCCCACCTGTACAACTGAAATATGCATTGAACTCCCTGTGGCAGACACAATTCTCAGGACAAGGCAGTCCTCACTCTCACGCAGTTTATGTACCAGTAAAGGAGCAAATATACAATAGTTCCAGTGGTGGAAAAAAAAAAAGAACACTGAACAATAAAGTGGTGTGAGGGGCACACAGCAAGGAATCTGATGGCTTCACTTGCAAGGTGAGTAAGCAGAGGGAAGGAGGAAAGGGGCCCTGAGATTCCTAGAAGCATATTTTGGGCAGGAGAAGAGCAAAAGTGCAGAAGCCCTAAAATAAGTCTGCACCTGGGAAAGAAAGAAAGAAGAAAGAAAGAAAGAAAGGGAAAGAAGAGAGAGAGAAAGGAAGAAAGAAAGAAAGAAAGAAAGAAAGAAAGAAAGAAAGAAAGAAGAGAGAGAGAGAGAGAAAGGAAGCAACCTGGCTACAAAGGAAGAAGTAAGGAAGATTCTGAAGCTAGGGCATGTAGAGCCAGCACCAGGGGCTGCTGAAAGTCACTGTAAGGACCTTGTATTTTATTCTGAAATGATCAGTGGGCTCCAGGAAAGCTATACCTGAGGGTGGGTGCAGAATCCACCTGGTGTTGGCAGAGGGGACAGGTACTGGGGCATATATCTTTTTTTTTTTTTTAAAGAGAGAGGAACAGTAAGAGAGAAAGAGAGAGAGAATCTGTTTTATTTAGTTTTTCTTGTGGCTGCAAGGTTGACAATTAAGTGAGAACTTGTCTTAAAAATATTAAATTAAATTAAAAGGTCTGGGGATATAGCTCAATGGTAGCACAGCCCTGAGTTCAATTACCCCTGCCCAAATTTGACAATTTGTTCATCGTGGAATTTTTTTGCATTGATTTCAATTTTAAATATATTGCAGAAATACTGTTTTTTCCTAATGACTGTTTTTTTTTAATAAAGAGAAAGAGACAGTGTGAGAGAGAAACAATTTTTATTTAGTTTTTCATGCAGCTTTCGTTGCTCCAAGATTTCGTTGTGTATGTGGTGCTGGGGTTTGAACTCATGTACTCATGTATGCCGGGCAAGCACCATAACTGCTGAGCCACTGCTACAGCCCAAATGACTGGGTTTTTGACCCTAAGTTTTGTACCTGAGCCAAGTGCTTCCTTACTCTTGATTTCATATTGTCTCTTCCTGAGGAACCTGGTCAGAATGCCTGGGTGAATGAGTGGAGGTCAAAGACATATGTCCCAGGGGCTGGAACAGGGGCTCAGTAGTTATGGCACTTGCCTGGCATGCGTGAGGACATAGGTTCAAACCCCAAAACCATGTACACAAGGAAGTGCAGGAAAAACAACACATGAAAAACTAAATAAAATTGATTCTCTCTTTCTCACTGTCCCTCTCTCTTAAAAAAAAAAGTTATGTAATTAGGTACCCTCTAAGTTTTCCACCCCAGGCCAGTGCCTCACTTACCTTATCCTAGTCTTGGAGGAACCAATGGCCATCCTGAGTCTCTGAAAGGGATTTCCCCAAAGAAACAGTGGATGGTGGGGAGCTGGGATTTGAACTCGAGTTCCATGCCAAGGCCCACTGCTCTATGCTCCTTCCTGAAAATGTTGATTTTTCATGAGTGTTGATTTTCTTTTCTTTTCTTTTTTCTTTTTTTTAAGAGAGAGGGACAGTGAGAGAGACAGAGAGAAACAGCTTTATTTAGTTTTTCACATGGCCTTAGTTGCTCTAACACTTGGTTGTGTACGTGGTGCTGGGGTTTGAACCCAGGTCCTCGTGCTTGTCAGGCAAGCGCTGAAGCCACTGAGCCACCGATCAAGCCCATGAGTGTTGATTTTCAAAAGCTTTTTATTCAGGTGTAATGGTCACAACTCAAAAGTTCGTTTATCTTAAACATTCAGCTTGCTGAATCCTTGTACACTGAGCACACCTGTGTAGCCAGTAGGTGGTATTGATTTGAGAGTATTTTACATTTTCACCAAAGCAGACATTAGTACTGGCTCAGATTCAGAGGGTTTTTGAGATCACACAGGAGACTTCGGAAAAATAAGGCTCCAGATTTAGGGGCCCTGAAATCGGACTGAGAAACTAAGGGAGGGAGGAGTAGCCCTGAGGTCTGCGCAGGTCAGAGACCAAGGGGCTGTCCTAGGAGGCGAGAGAGGCCCTGACCGAGGGCCCAGGTAAGCCGGTAAGAATGCAGCTGCTGCCAAGCCCTGGCGCGGGCGCGTCCCGGTGACTCAGATCGTGCCAGGAAAGGGGAGTGAACCCCGGCTCTCCAACACTCGCAGACAGCAGCCTGATCACGGTCGGTACCCCGGGCTCAACGCCAGGTCCCCTCAGCTAGCAGCCAGTCCTTGAGGGCGGGACCCCGCCTTCCCGCCCGCCCCGCCTCCCTCCCGGCGGCAGCCACCCGGGCCCACTACGGGGACGTGGCCGCGGGTGGCTGGAGCGCTGCTGGCGCCGTGGGGGCCACCCCGGTTCTGGCCCCGACGGCGCCGCGAAGATCTGCGAGCGCCGTAAGTAGCGACTTGAAGAAGTGCGGGGAAACTAAGGGAGAAGTCCCAGAGTCCCTCGCCCGGCTTCCGCGGTCCCAGATCTCCGCTTCCAACCCAGGCTGTAAAGCCGGACCAGCAGGGGCGGCCTGGCGCCGCCACCTCCTTCCTAATTGCTCCCTGGTGGTGAGAGCGCAAACGCGGCTTCGAGGCCTTCCACCAAATGGGGCTGAGACGCTGTCACCCCCAGCGGGCGGTCCTACCTGAGGACCATCCCAAGGGCCGGCCCAGCCCCACCTGACAGGCCACAAGCTCCCTGTCCTCCCGGGTTTTCTGGGATCGGGTTCCGGGGTCATGCTGAGGGTCCCTAAACCCCCTCCCACTTGCTTGGAGGCGGCTCCTTCCTACTGCCAGGGCTTACAATTCCAGATGTGCTCGCGACTGGCCCTGCTGGAAGGGGCCCCCGCCCTCCCCTTTCTGCACGTACCCTCATCTTAGAAGGCCTGGAGCTCCAGCCCGGACCCAAAGAAGGGCTGAATTCTGAGAACCTCTTTTTGCCTGTAAAGTCTGTTTTCTGAAACGAATTCCCACGCCCAGCTGCTGGGTGTGGGGGATTAGCGAAACTAAGGGCTGCTAGAAGACAGGGGCGGTTGGATAGTCACTAGCCGGACTTCCCGGAGGCAGAACTTCTGGCGAGCTGGGTTTGTGGTCCCTGAGTCGCAGACCCAAAGCACCCAGCTTTGGACCGAGACCGAAGTGGATGGGCAAATGCGGTCTGAGGAACTGAGCGCTCTCATCTTTAGGTTAACAAGATTTGGGGGCTGAAATTAATCAAACAACTGGCCCTCCCGAGGTGATTGTGGTTTCTCCTGATTTTCTGCAAACTTTTACAGAATTTGGGGCCGAAGGAAGACGCGTAGCTCCTTGTGCAGCCAACGGGGCCCTGGGCCTGGCGGGGCGGAGTTTTGGGGATACTGGGGCCCCTCTCTGAGCGCCGGGAGGAAACGAGCCAGTCGGCTTCCTGTGGGGGCTCGGGCCTCGGGCGCCCCGCGGACAGACGTGTCCGGCCGGGCAGCGCAGAGCTCGGTGCGGGGGAGGGGACGTAGTGGGGGGGGTGCGACTGCGAAGGCGAGGAGGGGGCGGGGACAGGGTGGGCCCGGGAAGAGGGGAGGGGAGAAGAGAACGGGGGAGGAGCGAGGGGGCTGGAGGGAGAGAAGGAAGAAGGAAGGGGGCGAGCGGCGCGAGCTGGCGCCGAAATGGGAGAAAGGAGCGAGTGAGAGGGGAGGGGGCGCCGGGCGAGCACCGCGGGGCCGAGGGGCTCCTAGCCGGGCGCACGCAGCAGGCGCGCATGGCGGGCGGGGCGTGCTGATCTGGCTGGGCAAGAGTAGCGCACTAGTGAGTCGGTGGCCGAATTGGCCCGCGCGGAGACGCGCGTCTGAGCTGAGCACCCCTTGCCTGTGCCCCATTGCCTCGCCAGCTCGGTGGGGGAAGGTTGACCCTTCCGGCTGAGCTCCTTTTCCCTTAGGTCCCGGGCCAATGTCCCAGGTGAGCGGCCAGCACCCCTCTGTCTGCGACGCGCCCCATGGAGTCCCCAGCACAGCCCCGGACCCAGGTAGGACCGGGAATGGAGAACGAAGCTGGACGGGAACTGGGAGAGCTGGTGGGGAACAATTATTAGTTCTCTTCCACCTCCCCAAGACCCGGCGAGACGGCTCTGAGGAGTTTGGGTGGGGGTTGTGGCGAGAAGTCTGGGTATTGGGGACTTCGTCCAAGGAGAGTAGAGGGCTGGGGTGAAGAGTCAGGGCCCCGAACCGAGGCAGTGGCTGCGCCAAGTTGGCTCCAACCCTCGCGGCCCCAACACCAGACACTTAGACACACACACACACCATGGTGTCCATCCGTCCGTCTGGGATTTGTGTCCCAACTTCTTCTGCCCAGTGTGTAAATATTTATGGGGGCCTTGGGCGGGCGCGGGGGGTGGGGGTGTCTGAGTCTTTCTCTCCTTCCCTTCCCCCAGCCCAACCAGCGTCGAGCGCTTCCCGAAAACTTTTGTCTGCCTGGAGCGGCTGCAGGACCCGGCCCCTCCCCTCCCTGCCATCTCGTTTCTCTCGCTTTCCTTCCCTCCTCGCTGGTCGGGCCCCACCGCCCTACACTGCAGGCACAACACAAGCGCACACAAACGCGCGCTCGTGCAACTAAGGGTCGGCAACCTCATGAAGTGCCCCTCCCCGCTCTTGGAGTCTAACCTATTCACCCCCATTCCCGTTGGAGCCTGCCTACGGAGGAAGGGTTTGCGACTCCCTTAGGGAGTCTGGGGGCCCTGCAGGCAGTGGCTTCCAGTCCCTTACCCTCACTGTACAGATGGCTCCTTGAGGCCCGCAATGGAAGTCAGAGTAGTGGAGAAGTCAGAAGTTTATGGATTTCAGGGACAGGGTATGAGGTGCAGAAGTGTAGACCCAGATTTCATGACCTGAATCCTTCCTCTGTTAGTCTGATGCTCTACACCCCCCCCCCCCCCCCCCCCCCCCCCCCCCCCCCAGTCCACCTGGCTTTCTTTCCTCTTTGACTCTGAATAATGAAGGTCTGCTCCCTGCTGTGATCCTCTCCACCAGTCTCAGCCTCCGCAGGTACCCACAGTGGTTTGTCTGCCTGTTTGGAGAGGAGGGTCTCAGCTTACTGTCTAATATGGAACACCCCCACTTTCCCCAGTTGGGGAGGTGGGAGTCTCCTAAACCAGAGTGAGGACAGTGGAGAGATGTCTGGGCAGCACCCAGCCACACATAGATTAGACCAATGTATCTGCCACCCATTTTCACTAATCCTGGGTCCCTGCTCTTGCAGTGAGGCACCTTCTGGGGAATAAACCTGGCCAAGAACTGGGTTCCTGCTGGGCTCATGCCTGTAATCCTAGTGATTTGGGAGGCTGAGGCAGGAGGATCCACAAATTTGAGGCCAGCCTCAGCAACTAGTGAGACCCTGTCTCAAAATAAAAAATAAAAAAGAGCTAGGGATGTAGCTCAGTGATAAAATGCCCCTGGGTTAAATCCCACTAAAACACACACCGCTGCCCCCCCAACACACACACACACACACACACACACACAAGCATGCACACCCATGCACATAAGCACACACAAAAAGAAGAGCAACTTGGTTTCCTCAGCCTCTGGGGTCAATTCCCAGTAACACACACACACACAAAGAACTAGGCTTTCTCAGCCTGAAGGGAGAGCTGGGGGTAGGGGGTCTGGGAAGTTTTTATGTCTGGGAATTTCTCTGTCCCCCTAGGCCTCCCGACTCCCACCCTTGCTTTCTTCCCTTTATCCAGTTTTTTCTGCTCTTCTCTGTTATCTGCTCGAAGATCCCCTTCTGACCTGTTCTGAGCCCAGCAGCAGAGGAGGGGGCTATGTGTGCTGAAGATAGGAGTTCAGGGTCCAGGGCGGAATACTGGAAGGGTTAACTCCTGGGCTGTAATTTGAGGTACCCTAGGAAGCCCCCTCCCCAGCCTGGACTGTGCCAGACAATGCGGCTTTCATAACAGGAGGCCTTGCTCTGCTGCTGCCTTGGGGAATGAGCATGCTGCCCAGGAAGCCCAAACCGCAGGAGACCCAGCCAAAACCCCATGGTGCCTGAATCAGAGACTAGTATCCTCTGCGCCCCCCTCTCTGAGCACCCCCCTCTCTGAGCACCGATCCCCCTCCTGGCCCTGCTGGCAGCACAGCCAGGGAGCAAGTTGGCCCTCTCCTTCAGCCGCCCAAGATGCAGACAGGGCACAAGGGGACTCAGGGCAGCTCGGGTTGGGGCAGGTGGCCAAGCCCCCACACCCTTGGCTCCCCCACCTATCCCTGACAGCCTCAAGAACCTGGCGCCCTAACTCACACGCAGATTTCTGCCCGGCACTGGGGCGTCACATTCCTGTACATGCTCCTAAATTGAATTTCCTGGGGAATTGGAGCCTTCGGACCTAAAATAAAACCAACCAGACCCAGCCTAACTGGCAGCTCAGCCCTTCTCCAGTCCTCAGCGTGGTGACCTGAGACTGTGACTAGTGGATTTACATTTGCCATGTGTGCGTTAAAGGAATCCATCTTCTCCAACCTTCTTGGGGTTCAAGGACAGATGCCACCCCTAATCCTCAACTGTGTCTCTTTTTCTCTCCTCCCCCTGCCCTGGGGTATGCTGAACTTCAGAACTTAGTGCTCACCCACAGGCCTGAGCCGAGTGCAGTGCGCTCTGAGGATGTGGAGGTGGAGGCAGTAGATGCCACCCCAGGGGAGCGAAGTGGGGAGGCTGCAGTCTCCATAAGAAGGCTAGCAGGTGATAATGCTCAAGAGCGGACACAGGTGCCAACTGCTTAGCAACCAGACCATTTGGAGGAGGGGCTCCTGGCTCAGGGGTGAAGGATGGCTTTCCAGAGGAAGAGACAGGGCTCCAACTGGGCTGGGAAGGGTGGGCTAGATTTGGAGAGTGGTCAGGAGGAACCACATAAGCACAGCCCGATTGGTCAGAAGGCCGGGTGACAGCCCCAGGCCATGAACGGGTCAGTCTGTATGGAGCACAGGACCTTCACACCTTGATTCCACTGAAGATATCAACTGAGGTCTTGGATGGCAGACCAAGGAGAGACAGAAGTGTGCAGTTCCAGTCACCACTCTGTCCAGAAGAGGTCCTGGTCTTCTCTCTCTAGAGATGGCCAGAGCTCCAAGGGAGAAGTCTGGATCCACTGTCCTCAAAGACAATGGAGGGATCTGGACGCAAGGGCCAGGTGTTGGAGCTCTGGAACATGGGGTGATTCCCTCACCAGTCCTCATGGGCACTGTTCAGGTTTGGGGTAAACCCATTCCATCTGGAAGAGTTCCCCCCATTCCTTCTTAGCCAGGACCACCCCTCAACTTAGTGGGCGGCAGGATTAAGAAGTCTCAGCCTCCCCGCTTGGGTTTACGGCTTGAAACATGGCTCTTTCACTCCTTTTTAGAATTCAGGGCATTGACCAGTGAGTCCCCATGTTGGAGATGGGTGTATGCTCAAGCAAAGGGGCTGTTGCCTTTCTGTATTTTCCCTTTTTGGATAGGAACCCGTGGGAGGAGGGGTGCAGGGTTGGGGGCTTCTGATCAAAAATGCCACCAGCATGGTTGGTCCCACTGTGCAAATTAGAAAAAGGTGACCCTCTAGTCAGGTGGAGCAGGTATGCAGCTGGGTGAGCAAATGGCACATTCTAAAAGGAAGGGACTCCAACAAGGAACTTCAGCACACCCCGCTCAGTCCTGCAACAGGTGCCTTTTGCAGGATGTGAATTGCTGTCCCCTCTTGGCCTCGGCTGGCTACCCCTTCCCTTGATCCGCTCCATACTAATACCCTGCAGGACACAGACATTCTCCACTCTGTGACTAGACAGTGTTGCCTCTTGGTCACAAAAGGAAACTTGGGCTCATTGGCCTCTTGATGTGTGAACACTGGACTCCACCTCCAGCCTGGCTTTTCTGCTCTAAGCACTCTCCTCTGACAATGCGTGGGCCCTCTGTGACAGCATCTTCTTCACAGACTAGGTCTCCCTGCAGCTGCTGCTTCTTTCTGATTCTGTTTGCCCGACCCTGGGCTCGTGGTTCAATCCACTGTTCTGCTCTTGATGTGCTGAGTCCCCATTGCCACCTTCCTGGCTCCAGTCTGTCTCTCTGTGTGACCAGGTCAAGACCCCTGCACATTTGCCCTCCCAGGTCTAAGGATCAGGCTGGAATGGCAGACTTCCTGCAGGACTAGCCACCTGGAACCTCAGTCTGGGTTCTCAATACTTTCCTGTTCCTGCCAGATTCAAGGTTGTTAGTTCTGAAGGCAACTGTTAGGAGAGGACATTGGACGCTTTGGGTAAAGTGAGGAAGATGGCGCTGGAGACCCCAGTCTCCTTAAGTTATCTCTTTCCTTCCTCCCTCTCTAACCCTGGGGGCTAAGAGAGCAGAAGTCTTAGCTCTGTCTGCTACAGGACTGACTGTGTCACACACACCCCCAATCCTGTGCACCCTGGTGACCTCCAAAGAAAACCTGAGAAGAGACAGGCCTGCTGTTTCCAGCTGTCATTCTAGGCTTACCAGCCTCATCTCTCATTCCTGCTGTGGCTGTTCACTCTGGGACCTTGGTTCCTGCTGCTCTTCTTGAAATTCTCCTTCTAATACTGGAGATTGCTCATGAGTGAGTGTGGGTATTGCCTTCACTAGGAAGCCTCCCGGACACATGGACCTGGACTAGGTGCCCATCTTTTGTACTTCCTGAATTCTAATAGATGCCCCTACTGCAACTCTTGCCCCTCAGTGTTTGTGACAGCCCCACCCCATCCTAACTTCTTTTTTTCCTTTTCTTTTTTAAAGGGAGAGGGAGAGAGACAATCAGTTTTATTTTTCATCCGGTTTTCATTGCTCCAACACTTTTTTGAATACCTAGTGCTGGGCTTTGAACCCAGATCCTCACACATGCCAGGCAAGTGCTCCAACCATTGAGCCACCACTCCAGCCGGACCTGGTGCTTCTTGATACTGCTAGATAGCTTGTAGGTGATTAATAAATATTAAAAGAGCACCAGCATAAAAGGAGGGAGGGAGGGTGGAAAAGGGAGGAAGGAAAGGAGGGGGGAAGGCAGGGTAGGTGGTGGGTGGAGGTGTTCTTGAATGGCCCCTGCATGAGGGGGCACTGCTATGCATATCATTTACTCCCTGGGTCCCTTAATGTGCAAGGTAAATTATCCAAACTAGAAATTGGTAAAAACCAGGACGTGGATCTTCTAGCTCCTTGCTCAGGCCTTTCCCATTACACCACATGAGAGAGTCTGGATCCCCAGTTCAGGGCATGGGAACATGGCAGGATCCTCTAGGGGCCAGGTGTCGGGAGCTGAGCAGGTCCCTCCTTTCCTGGAAATGAGGACCCAAGCCTGGACCTCCCTCTTCTTGCGGGCTTGGTCCTAGCCCTGAGGAGTGCCATCACAGCCACTATACCGACTAGGCCCACAGCTGGGAGAGACCCCATCTAGCAGGCAGTTCCCACACCCCACCCCCAGCTTTGGTCTTTGCTTGCCTGTTCCCCCTGTCTCAGCCCTTGGATTTTCCAAAAGCTATTTTGACTTAGGTATAGTTAATACCGAAGGCAGGGTGGGCTCTCAGCAGTTCTGAGGAGCAAATGAGACTGGAGAGAATCTAACCCCTGCCTTCTTCTGTGGGCCCCAGGAAGGCCCCAATATATAACTCTGCCTTTCAGGAGTCACAAAAGCCCAGGCCACTCCCTCCTCCCTGCCTCAGCTCCAGACAGGGCCTGTGGTTTGCCCTGGGCAGGCGTAAGCATGCCCACTTGGGCCTGCTGTCCTCTGTGCTACCCACATGGACCTCTGGAACCTCTGTCCTCCTGACCAAAAGAGATCAGAGTCTTTGGAACCCTTAAGGATTCCTCAGGGGTCCCTGAGGGTCCGAGTCCAGGGAGGAAGGTTGGCCATTGGAGCCTCCACTCAGTCTGCCTCCAGCTCCCACCACCTGGAATTGCATGCCCAAACCTTCCTTGATCCTTCTAATTCTCTCCTTGCTCTGCTCTCATCTCTCCCCTCTCCCTTTCTCTCTCATTTGGAGACCGCTCAGAGGAAGACATGAATGTAAAGCCCTCTCCGTTCTCCGTGATTGATTTCATTTCAGTCTGACACCATTCTTTCCCTCTGTATCTGTCTGTCTTGGTGTCTCTGCAGGGTGTGTATGGAAGGGTGTGTCTTTTACTTTCTGGGCTTCACTGCTGGTTCCCTTCATCTTTCTTTGCCCACTCTGTTGGCTCTGCTTCCCCCAAGCCTTTTTTGATCTCTGCGTCTCTCCTGAGTCTCATTTCCATGCCTCCTTTTTCTCCCTACCTGGTAAATATGAGTGGAGAGAAAGGTGGGGAGGCCCCATCATCCCCACAGCCCAGCACAGCCTGGGGTCTGCTGTGATCACTGCAGCCTGGGTGCTGCCCCATCACCCAGTGGCTGAGAGAGTGAGAGCTCCTGCTGCTTTCTGACTCCCTCCCCCATCCCACCCCAACCTCTTCCCCTGGGCACAGGGGCCCTCGCCCTGCCTCCTGGGGATTGTGGGTTTGAAGGTGGCTCCATTTCTGCATTCCACCCACCCTGCACAGAGCCACTATAATTACATGCGGCTGCGGTTCACCTCTTCCCCAGTGCTCCTGGGCCATGTCCTTTTCTCTCTTCCTGCCTGCAGGCCCTCCCTGCTCCTCACCCCCAGGTTCCTCTGACTCCTCCGCCATGGCCATCATCCTCTTTCTGACCCAATTTCTCAGTGGCTGTGCTCCCTCGCCCTCTCTCTGTGTCACATTCCCTTGTCAGTGTTTCCTCCCATCCAGGGCTGTCTGGATCTCCAAGGCTCTCGCCTTCCTTGCCCAGTCTCCCGCCTTCTGATGCAGACTGTCTCTCTTTGCGTCTACCTTTCCCCACCCTTTGATTCTTGCTCTCCCCCATCGCTCTGCTTGCCTGTCCCTATCTCTCCATGGTTGTTCAACTGTCTGTGCTTTCCTGTGCTGATTCCAGCCCTCCCCACTTCCCTTTATGCTTCGATCCCTGGCTCCTGCCCCTGACACATCACACACCTGCACACGCACACCCTTGCTCACTTGTTGGTTGTGGTTTGGGAGTTTTCTCTTTTGGAATCTAGCACCATTGCACATAGGGTAAGGGCTAGTTAGCTGGTACAGGGACCAAGAAGAGGGCTCACTGGGCAGGCAAGGCTTTGGGATTGGGCAGGCTAGGCAAACAGGAGGGCACCAGGGCCTTATACCTCGGTCGTCTGCTTTTTTCCTAGCCCAGAACCTGTCCCTCCTACCTGGGCTGGAGGTAGTAGCAGGACCTGCTCATCCTGTGGAGGCAGCATCAGAGGAGGGCTCCCTGGAGGAGGTGGCACCCCCCATGTCCCAAGGCAGTAGCCCTGGGGCTCCCCAGGTCTTGGACAGCACTGACCTCGATGTACCCACAGAAGCTGTGACGTGTGAGTCCTAGGGGGCTGTTGGGGGTGGCAACATGCAGGGGTTGTCAAAGGTGCATTGGGCATCCAGAGGTTGCCCTTCTCGGCCAGGTCCTTGAGGGTGGCACCATGGATAGCGGGAGGTGTAGAGTGCTGTCTCTTGCCTTCTGTCGAGGAAGAAACCTTCACTAGAGTGGTCATTAAGCTGAGAGTGTGGCCAAGCCCTAGACAATGTGGATTCCGGCATCCTTGGCATCCAAGAGATAGCTGGGGGCTGGCTGGGGTGGGAGCTGGAGCCCAGTGCAGCCCTGCCCTTCAGAGGATCAAAGGCTGAAAGGAAGACAAGAAGCCCCAATTGCTTTGGAGAGAAAAAGCAAAATTCAACACCATTCCTAGACCTGGCTCAAGGTCACCATGGAAATCCCAGGACACAGAGAATTCTCTTCCCCTTACCTTCAAGAGCAGGGAAGGGCTGTGGGGATCATTCTTTTCACTTCCCCACTTTCTTTCCTCAAATGAGTCCATTTAATCTCCAGACACCCTGCAGCGAGGCAGGAGGATACCTATTGCTAAGCCCATTTTACAGATGTGGAAACTGAGGCACAGAGAACCACTCACCTTGCTCATGCGCTGTGAGAGTGAGGTCACCTGGCCTATGCTCTGTGCTGTACTGTGGTGCCTGCCCAGCTGGCATAGCAGAGGCCGGAGCTGCCTCCAGCCAGGGCATCTGGGGCTAAGCTGGACTCCCTGGAAGTCAGGTTACTAAATCCCGCTAGCACAGCCCTTGGCCTCCTCCAGACACACCCCCGGCAGAATTGAGAGAAGGAGGTCAGGGCCGAGGCCACGGAGGAGAGGGCCTGGGTGGGAGTGGGACAGACGCTCCTGTGTCTACGCACAAGTGTTTGTTCTGTGACTCAGCCCCCATGCCCGCCCCTGTGGCCACCCCCCAGCCAAGGCCACAAGCAGGCTCTGTCTGTCCACACCTCCCAGAGCCTTCAGCTCACCGCACTCCTGCCCTCTGGCCACTGTGCCCATGTCTAGGCAGCAGGGCAAGGGGCATTGAAGCTGGCCAAGGACTCATCCCAACCACCCTCTGTGGGGCCAGGATGATTCAGACCCAGCCACTTCCCATGGCCTTGCCCCTGTTTACCCAGATGCCAGTCCCTGCCACACTATGGGCCAGAGGCTCCTGGCATGGAGCCTCAGCAGAGCCTTGCCTTCTATCTGCCACCTACTCCCCACATTGTCCTTGGCTCCTTTCTCCCAATCTCCAACCCCCCACCCATCCACTTCCTCACTGTTGCATCTTGGGCAGGATTTACCATTTCTGGCTTCACTTTTCCCATCTGTGAAGTGGAGCTAATGATAAATTTATCACAATGCTTAAAGCATTTATTACGGAACCTTGTGCACAGTAACTGCTTAAAACATGTAAGCTACCAGTTCTAGGGTGGTTACGGTGTGGCCCTAGCAGCTTGTTCCCCGGCCTCTTGTCTCCCATCCTTTGCCCCCTCCTCCCCTTTCTGACCTCTAAGCCCCAGCTCCTAATCTCCAAGCTGACCCTGCATCTGAGACTTACTAAAAGTGAGACCTTGAACAACCTACGGTACCTCTCTGAGATTAGAAAGGATTCAGTGAGAGAATAATCAGCAAGTGCTCAGAACAGTAGTGCGAACACTGTGACCTCCACTATTACTAGAAGGCCCAGCCCCTTCGGTCAAGTGGAACACTGATGTCACATTCCCTTGGCAGCTAGGGTCCTTATACATCTCTCTTCTATACAGGGAGCTAGGGATCCAGACCCATCTCCCAAGGGACTGAAGTGCACCACATTTACTGAGGGCCCTGCTGGGGGTCCCAGAGATCTCCTGACCCCTTCTCAGTCCCCCCATCACACACTCCTCCCCTCCCAGGGAGGCACCCTGAGTGAGGCCCAGGAAGAAACTGGGCCTTGGTGGAGTCTCCAGGGTCAGCTTCCTTGTGGCCTATTTATAAAGCTGGAGTGAGGTCTCAGCCTTGGATGGGGTCCTGGGGGCTTTCCCCACCAGTTTCTTCTTCCCTCTTCTCACCCAGACCCTCACCAAACTCTCCCAGCTGCCCACAGAGGCAGAGCCAGGCAGGAGCTCACGGTCCCAGGCTCGAGCAGGAGAGCTTAAGAGGAAGAAGCAGGAGCTAGAGGGGCTGCTGTGAGGAACCCCTGGATTCCAGGCCAGGCGTGCGTCTCCAAACAGATGTTTCCAATAAATCACCCTGCGTACCACGGGCAGAAACAGCTGGGGGCTTGGCAGAGGCCGAGGTGAAGGTTAACTGCTTCACTGCTGTCCTCGGCCCGCTGAACACCTCTGTCCCCTCACCCACTACCACCACTCTAGACAAAGTCCCAGTGCCCCAAAAGCAAGAGAATGGATTTCCTATGGTTAAGAAAGTGGGGTCCAGGCTCTGAGCCCCTCACCTTGGGTTATACCTCTGTCTTTCTGGACTAGGCGCTGGATGAGGTTGGAATGAGGACCTAGGCTTCAGTCTGTTGCTATTTCATGGTGTGGGTCTGGGCTAATCAGCTCTGCTCTCTGGGCCTCAGTTTCCCCATCTTAAAAGACAAGTCTAGCTAGGTGCCCTATGGTGCATCTAATAATGAAGCAGGTGGAGCTCGGTACTGGGGTGCCCCCACCCTCTCCTCATTACCTTTTCTCTTCATCTCTTCAGGCCAGCCTCAAGGGAACCCCTTGGGCTGCACCCCTCTATTGTTAAATGGCTCCGGCCACCCCTCAGAGCTGGGCAATGCCAGGCGTGCAGGGAATGGTGCTCTGGGTGGCACCAAGGCCCACCGGAAGTTGCAGACACACCCGTCTCTGGCCAGCCAGGGCAGCAAGAAGAGCAAGGGCAGCACTAAATCATCCACCTCCCAGATCCCCCTCCAGGCGCAGGAAGGTAAGCACCCCCTCTCATTCCCCAGAGGCCTCCAGTGCGTTTCCTCGAAGCCCGATCCACAGCAGCATCTTTGCTAGGCCACTGGTTAGAACGCAGACCCACTTGATCTCTGGGTGCCTCCCTCCCCAGCCTGGGTTCTTGGAAGCCCTGGAGCCTGCTCCTGTCTGTGAACCATGCAGAGCACACCTGCTGGATAAAGTGAGGCATACCTGCATTCTAAAAGCCAAATCCCCCACCCATCCCTGCTGTCTAGAATCGCTCTAAGGAGGACTGGAGCCTCCTGAGCTGATCCCACCTAAGCCACTCCATTCCTGCAATCAGAAATTTTCCTCGAGGGGTGGGATGGAGCTCAGCGGTAGAGCCCTTGTGCACCATGCCCTAGGATCAATCCCCAGCACCACAGAAATAGAACAGGAAAAGAAATTTTCTCCCCAAGGAGTGGACCATCTGTTCATGAAAGCAGAACACTTAGCAGAATAAAATGAAGCTGAGCTGGGGAGCAGAGTGGGGGCTGAAAGGTGCAGGGGGAGGTCAGAGGACCCAGATCCACTACCCATCCAGAGCACCCCCATTCCGATTCA
Organism: Aplodontia rufa; assembly: GCA_004027875.1. Taxonomy (NCBI): domain Eukaryota; kingdom Metazoa; phylum Chordata; class Mammalia; order Rodentia; family Aplodontiidae; genus Aplodontia; species Aplodontia rufa. The sequence goes on from PVKS010017375.1 coordinate 19,793, forward strand.
GCATGGGGATGGCTGTCTGACCTTAACCTTGTACATGTTGGGGGACCCTGGCCTGGTCATCTGCAAATGGGATTCGATGTGCACATTTGGAAACCATCCCACCCCAGGGAACAGGCTCTGCAAATAGTCATATTTAACGTGGCCTGGACATCTGTGTGTGTTGCCCTCACAGAGCACTCATGAGGGACACGTGCCAGGAATGCAATGAGATTAACACAGGGCACCCCCACCAGCCCAGAACTCTGGGGGACTGGGCAGGCTCTGCAGGAGTCTGGGCAAGTCTGAGAGGCTGAGTTGGAGGATCTACTTTGACAGAGAGGTGAGATGTGGGTAGTGCTGTTAGGCTTAGGCAAGGAAGTACAAGTTGAGGAGGTGAGAGGTGAGGCTCCAGACAGGCAGGGGCTCTGGGATGGCCTTGTCAACCTTTCTTTGGAACTCATCTATATCCGAAGGGCAATAGGGAGCCATCGAGGGTTTTAAGCAGGATGAGGACTCACGATATAGCTTTTGAAAAGAATTATCCTACCCAATTTGGAGATAGCTTCAAGCTCCTCCCACCACTATAAGAGACCCTCCTCCCTCCACAGGAGGACGGGATCAGATCCTCTATACCCGAGTGAGACTCTCAGGGGCCCACCTGGTCTGGGTACCTGGGTTCTCTGCCCCTGGCCTGCTCCTCAAAAGGGCTGCCAGCCCAGCATCCAGCAGTCCACTGAGGGATACAACCTGCCTGATTTAACTCCCAGCTCCAGCACTTTCCAGCTGGGAGCCCACAGGCAGGTCTCTGCATTCATAATGATCAGTTATTCACTGAACACCTGCTGTGTGCCAGAGGTTGCTGTAGAGATTTATGGTGTACAGTGAACAAAACAGTCCAAGATGCCTGCCCTGGTGGAACCTACATAAATATGAGGTGACCCTTAGTGTGAGGCACATGGGTGCTCTGGGGAAGAGACAGGCAACTAGGCAGGGCAGGGGTGGGCAGTGCTGGATGGGTGTGGTGGAAGCCCTTGGAGAAAGAAGGAGGTGGCTTTTGCTCCAAGAGAGGAGGGACCTGATCCATCGGAAGTTTTTAAAATATGGCTTCTGAATAGAGAGCAGGTTTGGGAGGGGTGCTGTGAGGGAAGGCATGAGCAGAGAGATAGGATTCTGGATGTATTTTGGAAGTGACAACTTCTCAGAGCCTCAGTTTCTTCATCCGTGGAGTGGAGCTAATAACAGCTGCCACCTCATAGAGCTGTCTGAAGCTTAAATGAATTTGACCCGTGAGGGTCCTTGAACAGTTACCACTCCGTATGTTCCTCCACTAAATGAACCGAGGGAAGTTAGAGCAGGGATTTCCATCCCAGGCTGCCTGGGCTCAAACCCTGACTCCAGTGCCTTAATGCGCTGTGCCTCTGATCATTGCCTGTGAAGAAAACAGGCCTCCTCCCCATCGTGGGGACCGCAGGAGCACGTGCACCAGGTACCCAGCACCCTGGCTGTCTCTGCTGTTGCTGGCTGTCCGTGGCCCTGGCGTTCACACTGCCCTCTCCGCCTACCCGCAGACTGCTGTGTCCACTGCGTCCTGTCCTGCCTCTTCTGCGAGTTCCTGACGCTGTGCAACATCGTCCTGGACTGCGCCACCTGCGGCTCCTGCAGCTCCGAGGACTCATGCCTCTGCTGCTGCTGCTGTGGCTCCGGCGAGTGTGCAGACTGCGACCTGCCCTGCGACCTGGACTGCGGCATCCTGGACGCCTGCTGCGAGTCAGCCGACTGCCTGGAGATCTGCATGGAGTGCTGCGGGCTCTGCTTCTCCTCCTGACCCGCCCAGCCCAGGGCCATCTCACGAAGCTTGACACCCCTTCCTCTCCCACCCGCCCTGGGGTCTCCTCAGCCAGGGAGCTGGGCCCACAACAGACAAGCCTGCCCTCCTTGCTGGTTACCAGGGACCATGGCACCAAGGACCTGGGGGGATGGGACTAGGGTGGGACCCATTCTGGGACCAGCCACCAGGGCTGCAGAACACTGTGAAGGTTCGGGGAGGGGTGGGTGGGGGAGGGCCGTGCGCTTCTCTACCTCTCCTGGTGCCCACCTCCCCCTGCAACCAGGCCTGGAGGATGGCAAAATGTGAAAAGAGACACCTGCCCCACCCCAGCCAAGCCCCTACAAGGATCTTTTCCTGGGCTTTGTGGGGGCCTGGGGTCTGATAGGAGGGGCAACAGTATAGAAAAGACTGGAAGCGGAGAGGGAGGGTCTGTTCTATTTGTTGCTGTAAATACAGATATTTGTCCATCTCCACTTTTCTCAGGACTCATGACTAATTTCCATGGACCATGAGGCTCACAAACCCTTCCTCCAGCCCCCTAAAAGCACCCAGTTGGGTAAGCTTTTCCCGCCCTATTTCCTTCTCCTTTCCCATTCATGCTACCCCAAGGGAGGGAAGGAAGGGTGCCTACTTCCCACCACTGTTCACTCTTTCTACCAAAGGGCAGCGAAGCAGGCAGGGAAGAGTTAACTTTGGCATAGGATTAATTAACAACAGATGTGTTCGGGTTTGGATTAATCAATCTCCTGCTGACTCCAGCTTCTCCAAGCTCTTCCCCATGAAGTTACTGCCCGGCTTAGGGTAACATCCATGTCAGCAGCAGAGGGGTGCCCAAGAGAGGGTCACCCCAGGCCTGATACAGCCTGAGCCTCCCTGGGAAGCTAGCTGTGACCTGAGTGGGAGCCACAAAGCCAGTCTCAGCCAGCCTCCAATTGCCAGGGGCCACAGGAAGAAGGACTATCAAGACTAGAGGAGGCGGAGGCCATCTGTCCAGTGCTATTGGTGTGCAAATAGGGCTCCCAACCTGTACTGCCAGGCCTGAGTACCTCAGAACTGCACCCGGGGAGCGTGGACCTGGATGCAGGAAGACCCCCCCCCCTCACATACATCCTGCACCTGGAGGAAGCCGGGAGCCCCAGGGGATGAGAGGACATCACTATGGCAGGGGATTTGGGTGCACTGAGGAGGACTCAACCGAGGAAGACCCTGAAAAGCAGGTGCACAGGGATGTCTGGGAGCACAGCTTCCAAGCATGGTGGCTGGAGTGGGCCAGAGGGATCCTGTAAGGATGGGAAGGTGCTTAGGATAAGCCAGGCACCATGGCACACAGCTCAGGAGGCTGAAGCAGGAGGATGGCAAGTTCAAGGCCAGCCCAGACAACTTAATGAGACCCTGTTTCAAAATAAAATTTAAAAAGGGCTGGGGAGGGGCTGGAGTGGTGGCTCGGCAGTTACAGGGCTTGCCAGGCATGTGCGAGGACACAGGTTCAAACCCCAGCACCACGTACACAACGAAGTGTCAGAGCAACGAAAGCCACATGAAAAACTAAATAAGATTTATATTCTCTCTCTCTCTCTCTCTCTTTCACTGCCCTCTTTAAAAAAAAAAAAAAAAAAAAGGTGGGGGAGGCTGGGGATATAGGTCAGGAGCCGTGGCTTGGTAGTCACGGTGCTTGCCTGCTATGCACAATGACGCGGCTTCAAACCCAGCACCACGTACACAACGAAATATCAGAACAATGAAAGCCACATGAAAAATTAAAAAAAAAATGATTCTCTCTCTCCATCTCACTGTCCCTCCCTCTAAAAGAAAAAAGAAAGAAAAGAAAAAGAAAAAAATCCAGATAAAATTAAAAATTCAGACTCCAGGAATGTTGTGTGTAGGAGTAACCCATATATTGGGAATGGGCTTCAGGGACAGTGGCAGAGGAGGTTGTAACAGGCCCTAAGGAGGGCTTCCAACTCACACCCACCCATCCTGAGCCACAAGACTCACTTTGCCCACTTCCAGGTTTTCTGACCTCTGGGACCACCCTGGAAACTTAGCAGAAATGAATGGACCTGCCCTAGGTCACAGAGTCAAGCCAGGAGAGAAGTCCCAAGGCCCCCTAAGTTCATTTGTTCATCATTTCTGTTTGTTTTTGGTACTGGGGATTGAACCCAGGGACACTCAACCCCTGAGTCACATCCCCAGCCCTCTTTATTTTTTATTTTGAGACAGGGACTCACTAAGTTGCTTAGGGCCTCACCAAGTTGCTGAGGCTGGCTTTGAACTTGTGATGCTCCTGCCTCAGCCTCCCGAGTCGCTGGGATTACAAGGGTGCGCCACCACACCCGACTTATAATTTTTATTTAGTTACTGCATGCCCTAGGTATAAAAGTTTCAAAAGTCCACCCTGTGCCTATGCTTACATTTATACATTTTCTTTTTCCATAAAAATGTGGGGGACCATATGCACATTATGCTGCCCCTTTGTTTTACCACTTGACTAGCTCCGCGTGACAAGCTCCTGCAGAGTCGCCTGGGGTTCATCAGAAGGCTGAGCACTGCCCAGGGATTGAGCTCTTGTCCAGCCCAGCCTCTCTGTTACAACCAGACTGTGAACATACCCTTTGGCATGAACGAGCTATCTCTGTAGACTATTCCTGAAAGTGACATTGCTGAGTGCATGCATTTGTGGCACTGGCCTGCCCATTCATCCGCTGTAAGGGTGTACCAGCCACACACATGTGGCCTCAGGCTGTCTACCTCTCCCACATCCCTGGCTCTTTGAGGAGGAGAGGCAGTGGAGGGGAGTTCTCAGGGTTTCCCTTTGGTCCTGAGGGATGTGAGGGAGGTCAGGAGGATGGGCTGGAGTCAGCGGCTCCTGACCAGCTTGCTGTCTGGTCCAGGTGGGTAGGAAGCGCCCTCCCCCCGCCCCCCCACCCCCGCACATCAGGCAGGGGCAGGAAGTGGCACCCCTGCAAGGCAAACACTGATTTCCTGCTTCAGGCCCTGGGGCTGTTTTCTTTAGGACAGTGGCTGAGCTGGTGGTGGGCAGGACAGGAAGGATTTAACCATTCCCCCTACACACACTTAGCACCCGTTCATGCACACACACGTACACACGCACAGGCACACACATACCTCACACCAACACTGAATTAAACCACACCCCCTTCATACACACACATTCCACACAGTCACACACCTACACCCACACATCACATATACACAAACACATGCACACTTACAAGCTTCACATCTCAGAGCCTGAGGTTGGGCTGCAGGATCCACGTCTGCTCCCCTTCACCCCATGCCTGCCCTGTCTTGCCCGCCATCTTTACCCAGATGACCGTCGGCCCTACCAGGAAGCAGACGGCTTTCGTCTGAGGCCGCCCACCTACCCTGCCTAGGTATCCTCCCAGGGAAAGCTCTAGTTCTGGACCCTTCCTCTCTCTTTCACAGGGGTCCTCTGAGGGCTCCCATCTCTACTTTTGCAACCAGGTAAGCTGAACCAGGTGACAGTGTGTCTAGCTCCACTGTGGGCCACAGACAGGGTCCTTTCACTCTCTGGGCTGTAGTTTCCTTGTTGTACACTGGATCCACACACAACTCTGGAAATCTAATGGTTGCTGAGTGTCCAGGGAATACCCTACATCTGCTTTTCACTTATCTTTGGCGCAGCAGATAGGCCCACTTGCCCAGGTGCCTTCCAGAGGGGTCACCTTCTTCCCACACTTGTCAGAGATAAGGTGATGAGGCCAGGTGACACTGTGGCCAGGGCTGATCCATGGTCTTGTGTGCCAGACCAGAGAGATACTGCCCCATGATGGATCAAGACGTCAAGCCAGGAGCTGTTGGGAGGGGAGGGTGTTGGTCACATCAGCCTCCTCCTCACTTACTGATCCAAAGTGAGGCAGAACAACATGGTGGAAGAGTGTGGTGGTGGAAAGCAGCTCAAGACATGGCCACCAGTAAGTAGAGAGGAATGTCTCCTCTTACCCAGGACAAAGTCACACTCTCAGTAACCCACCTCCTCCAGCCACACCCTACCTGCCTACAGTCACCACCCAGGTAATCTCCACCAGGGCACTGATGTTCTGATTAGGTTAGGGGTCTCCTAACCCAATCATTTCACTCTGAAATTTCTTGGATTGTCTCACACAGTTTTGGGGGACACTTCTGGCTTAAACCATAACACTACAATCTCTTCCCTTACCCAGACCTGGGCACAGTGAGTTTCAGAATACAGCCTCTCTGGCTCCAGAGCTGCCAGGATGGGACAATCTTAAGCTGCTGGTCCTGCCCATGGATGGTTATGTCCTAAGGCCTTCACCAGCTCTCTGAGAGATGCACCAGTAGTGGAATACCAGGGCTGGTCCATGAGGCTCTGAGGACACTATAGACCCTGTAGCTGGGCGGTGAGCAGCATGTGTCTAAAATAGCTAGGAAAGCATATGGCCACCCTCAGAATGGACCTTTGCACAGAGGTACCAGACAAGCAGGGACAGGGACCTCAGGCCCCAGGTGGGAGCAGTCGGACACAGAGATCACAGGTCTGCCCCTTGCCCTCTCACATGGGAGCTCCTTATTCTGGCATTTCTAGGATGGGGCTGGGGTGGTGCCTGGAGCCACAGGCCCTTGGAGACTTCTCCCCACCTGCCTCCTCTCTCCCTCCCCCCACAGTTCATGCTAGATCTACTTTCTTCTGGTTAAGGATCTCATCACTTGCAGACAGACTGGGAAGGGAGTGAGAAAGGAACATACATCCACCACTGGGTCTACGGAGCACTATCGGACTCACCTCCTCAGCAACCCTATACAAAAGGCCAGGGAAGGACCCTGATTGGCCCATCATGCCTTAGAGGTTCATCACTGAGCCAATCACTGAGCCAAGGGGTGGAGGTCTGCGATTGGCCAGGCCAAAGTCATGTGACCCCTCTGTGGCTAGGAAGGGTGGGTTACTTGGTCTCTCCTCCAGAACCAGGTAGAACCAGGGAGGGAAAGCTCCCCTAAGAAGTGAAAGCATGAAATCACTGTAGGGGCAAACTACCAGTAGGTGGGTTCAGAGGAGGTGCCTGAGTTGGGGGTGCCTGGCTGGAATCCTCGAGTAGTCAAGGAGCATACCTCCTGGCAGCCAGAGCTGGGGCAGGACAGTGAGGCTCAGTCTCAGGCTCCACCAGGGGGAGGTAAGACCAAGAAGCAGGCAGACAGGCAGAAGTAACTCCAGGTGAGAGGGGACAAGCTAACGGCAAGGACCGCCCCAAGTGGAATGGACAGCAGCGGCAGTGGGTGGGTCCTCCCTGTTCCAAGCACTCATCTGGGTCATAGAGGTGTATGGGGGGGGGGGTCCTTACCTTGGTTTTGACTGTAGCAGGGAGCACAGGTGGGAGAGGGTTGTTACAAGTGGCCCCCACAATTCCTTCTAACTCAGACCTTCCCTGGTTGAACCACATGGACAGTGGCCATCTGATAGAGAGAGACCAATGATAGCTAGGGAGCCAGATGAATAGGAAGCCACCAGAGCAAGGCAGACAGCTGTGGGCACTTGTCCCTTGGCTCCTCCCAAGGTCGCCCTCTGTGGGCAGTGGTGCCCCGTAGCCAGGTCCCACCCAGGCATGGAGCCTCTGCAGAGCTGGGCAGCTCAGCATTAATTAGCGGCTCAGCTAATGGCTTGGAAGATTGGCCAGTTCGAGGGACGCTGATGAATAGAGACCTTGGTGAGATTTATTCCTAATTATCTCATTTGTCTCCCCCCATTACTCTTTATGGCTAGGATTTATGAGACCATTAGGGGGGCCCAGCCAGGCCAGCAGGAGTGTCAGCCTTGAGATGCTTCATAAGAATAACAATAATAACGCACACCCTGGCCAGATAATGTAGAATTTGCCTTCTTGTCCTCCTCATCCCTGTCCTTGGGACCCCAGATACCTGCCATCTCCATGTCCCTCTCCCTTCCAGACTCTGGTTCACAGCTCCAGGTCCTCACCCACGCACAGGCTTCAAGCCTGTGGCCACCTCTGCCTGCCACCCATCTCACCCCTATCTTAGCCCTTCTCTGGGGCTATCAACTTGGATTTCAAGATAGAAGTGGGTGGATCCGATTCCAAAAGGGACCAAGCCTGCATCAGTAATGGATGTGATTGAAAAGCACCAGCAAATCCAAATACGTGCGGCTTAACCCAGAAGGATGTTCATTGTCTGCTTAAGTAGAAGTGCAGAGCTAGGTGATCTCCAGACTAATCAGGAGACTCAAAGCCACCCTCTGGGAGCCTGACTTCTATCTGTCTGCTCTGTCGTGCTCTGAATGTGGTCCACATCTCCCCTCCTGATCACAAATTAGCTATCGCAGCCCTGAGCACCAGGTGCTCTCACATAGCATCCCACAAAGAACAAAAAGGGCAGGTAGGAAAGGGGGGGCCTTCTTCTCGGCACCTTTCACCAGAGTGCGGAGGGACCATTTTCTGAAGCCTCTCGCAGGCTTCTACCTACATCTTTTCCCAGACAGGGTCAATTTTGTCTTAGGTTAGGCTCCCCGCAAACATGAATTCAAGTGCAAGCCGCTTGTTAAAGAGGGACTCTAGGAAACGCTAGGAGATGGGGCGGGAGCCTGGAGGGCGGCAGCCAATAAAGGGTGCATGATCAAATGGTGACCGCCATGGGTGACAAGCTCAGTCCTGTAGGTCACATGGCCCCCAGGGAGCTGAGGTGGTCCTACACCACACCCGCAGCTACAGTGAGGATGGTTCCCAGGCAGTGACCATCCTCTGGCCCTTTGCCAGCCCTGGCTGCTAGAGAAAGCCCTCAGAAGCAGAGGGTGGCCAGGGTGCTCCCTGCAGGGAAGGACCAGGTGAAAAGGTGGCCACCACAGACTGCCCTATGACCTGCCAAGAGGAGCAAGTATTGACAGTCAGACCAACCCTGACTCCCGGAGGACACAGAGAAAGGGGGCTCCCTGTGTGGATCTGGCCTGAGCCCTTCCAAGCCTCCTCTCCAGGGGATCCTTCCACCCTCTGCCATACAGGCTGCCCCAGCAGTTTCCACTTGAGGTGAGGAGAAGGTTTCACACAGGGAAGGCCCCAGTCCTGTTAGAGGCACTGAGAGTGGGGCTGTCACCTGGGCATCCCCTATCTGCTTAGCTTAGGAGGAAAGGAAGACAGGGTGACTCTCCCAGGGTCACTCTCCCTACAGGCTGCAATGCCCTCCTCAGCCTCCACCTGTGGGTGTCAGGATCCTGCCTCTCTGCTGCCACTGCCCTGAGAGTAAACATGTCCACGTGCCCACTCTTTGGCTTCAGGTGACTGCCTACCTCATGAGCCTGTCATGTACCTGGGACCCTCTCACACCCACTGGGAGTGTAAATGGTGCCTTTTTCAACTAACATCAGCTGAAGTGGACACCCATGTACCCTAGGACCCAGTGATTCCCTGCTAGGTGGCTGACCACGCATGGACCCACTTGGAAAGCCCAGCTGTCCATTAGTGGCAAAACAGACACGCTCAACCGACAGGATTCTTCGCAACAGTGAGCACGGAAGACCCATAACTGCTCACAGCAACCTAGGTGAACCTCAGAAACCGGAGCCGATTCAAAGACACACAGAGAGTGTGCCGCATCACTCTTTGCAAGTACAAGTGACAAGTGACACCCATCAGTGCTGGCGAAATCGGAATCACAAAACAAGCCTCGTCTATGCATTCTTCCCTCCTTTAAATCGCACTGATATATACTTACCTGGCAGGGGAGACACCATGATCCGGAAGGTGGTTTTCCCAGGGCGAGTCTCATCTATTGCACTGTGGCTGTGCTAACCCCTGCGATTTCCCCAAATGCGGGAAACTCGACTGCATAATTTGTGGTAGTGGGGGAGTGCATGCGCGCTCTCCCCTGTAAATAAAAAAAAAGAAAAATAAATAAATCCCACTGATACTTCTAGAACCACGAGTGCAGCTTTTCTGGGAAGTGAGGTCACATGGCAGGTGAGGGTCATGCAGAAGTGAAAGGTCTTGCACTCCTATCTTGAGAGTAAATACTGTGTTTTAATCGACACTCAAGCCTGACAGTTTCCAAACAAGGGGCTTTCTTTCACAGGTCTCAGGTCAGGACACACCTGAGTCAGTGGGTCTGATTCAGGGTCTGCCATGAGAATGCAGTCAGGGCGTCAGGCAGCTCTGCGGTCCTGACTGCTTCTGCGGACCTGCTTCTAAGGTGGATTTTCTACTTTTGGTAGCTAAAGCCACACTGACAGGTCTTGGCACTGGTCTATGAGAGGAATGAATGGGTTGCCCAAAGTCTCACTTTCCTGGTAAGAAATCCAGATCACCCTGCATCTCCCATACTGGTGACAGAAATCCTGTGCAAACTAACTTAAGCAAAAAAGGAATTTATTCGCTCTTATAGCTGGAAGGGGCACGCCAGTATTTGTAAAATTAAAGAAAGAGCTTCAGTAATCGGGTTGGGAGCTGGGGACCCACTGCCGCCGGGACTATCCTTTCTTTCTTCTACTTCAGCTCTGAAGCTCCCTGAATGTTGGCCTCAACGTCTCCCAGTGCAGGCAAATCTTTCCACATGGGTGGATGAGGAGAGAGCAAAGTGAAAAGGAATCAGATGTACTGGCAACCCCGGTGAGGAAAAGGATCCTTTGCATAGTTTCTCAAGCCCAGGACAGGATGCTGGATGGTTCTCTTGGATCTCATATCCATCCTGTGAATGAATCACTATTGCCCCAAGCACTGGACATATTGATTGGTCAACCCTGAGCCATCTGCTTATCCCTATTAGGGAAGGAACAGTGATAAAGAGATCTTCATCCAGAGCCCTGCCACTTGGAGAGGAAGAAGAGCAGTTCCCCAAAGGGCAGGGGCCACAGTTTCAGAAGAAGCCGGGATGCATTGCTGGAAGACAAAACAAAACAAAAAAATGCTTAGGGGTGGGTGTGTAGCTCAGTGTAGAGCACTTGCTTAGTATGCCCAAGGGCCTGGGTTCCATCCCCCACACCAAAAAAAAAAAAAAAAAAAAAAAAAAAGTTGTCCAGCATATTGCTGGGATTTTGAATGAAATCAACCCTGCTACCAAGAGAAGCAGTTCCCAAAGAAACCTGCAGGGGTCACTGTGTGAGTGGTGCCCCCAGAAGTTGGACGAACTTGGACCAGTAAGGGGTATCTTGGTGGTGAAGGAAACCTCTTGGCAGACCCCTCTTGGGCATTTTGTCCTAAAGCCCTAAGAGGCCACTCCAACGTGGCTAATGGCTCTATTAGTGGGGTCAGTTAGGAGTATTCCAAATGACAGGGAATAGGTTACCTGGGTGAAGGAAGAGCTGAGAAGCCAGTGGGATGAACTGGAGCCACAGAGGAGACACCACTCTTTCTAGAAAGGCCACCCAATGCAAAAAGGGAAAGGCAGTTGCCCTGGGTTCTCCCTTTCTTCCAGCCCTCCCTCCAGTGTCCTTACTGGCTAAACTCGGATGGAAGCCAGCTGACTGAAGAGCCCACGGAACCCAGGCCAGCAGGGCCAATTTGCCCTGATTTAGAGCAGAGCAGGAAGAAGTCAAGAAAGGAATCTGAGGACAAAGACAAGCACCAACTAACCTGTCACAGAGTACATGTTTATGGGCCCTCATTCATACCCTAAAAACCTCACCCACGGTAGGATGGAGGGCCCTTTGAGAGGTCATTAGGTCACAGGGGAACACCTGTGATGGGATTAGAGTCCTCATACAAAGAGGAAGAAAGCTTGCTCCCTGCTTTCCACCATGGGAGGATACAAGGGATGACCATATGTAACCTGCAAAAGGGTCCTCACCAGAACCTGACCATGAGCTTGGACTTCCAGCCTCCAGAACAATGGGGAATATATTTCTGTTGTTTCTGTCACCTAGTCTATGATAATTTGTTTTATGTCTGAACTGTTTTTTTTTTTTAAGAGGGACAGTAAGGCAAGGGATAGGGGAGAGAATCAATTTTATTTAGTTTTTCACGTGGCTTTTGTTGCTCTGACACATCCTTGTGTACATGGTGCTGGGGTTCAAACCCACGTTCTCACACATGCCAGCAAGCACCGTAACTGCTGAGCCACTGCTCCACCCCTGAACTATCCGGTATGTGGACCCATCAGATTCTCTTTGGAAGAGGGAAGCCTCCGGAATCATGTTCATGCAGCCTGTTCACATCCCAGTTCCGGAAGCTCTGGGCCATGCAAAACTGCCCAGCTCAGTTTGCATGTGGCTGAAAGTCCCCTGGGGACACCCCATCCTCTGAAAAGTCCAAAAATTCTCAGCCTGGTTCACCCTCCAGTTCGAGAAGTCTGAGTTGCTGCTCCCTCTAGAGTCACCTGGGCCAGCAGGGTGGCTGTCAAAGGCAGAGAGAGGATCCAGCTAAAAGAGAAGGCAGGAGTCCTGCAGAGGAGGGAGTCAAGCCCCACAGAATCCGGGTCAAACTCCAGGAAATATTTAGAACAGAATGAAATGAAAACGCAACTTATCATAATTTGTGGGATGCAGTAAAGGGACGGAGATTTATTTATTTTATCTTATTTTTAAGTACCAGGGATTGAACCCAGGGGTGTTTAAGCACTAAGCCACATCCCTAGCCTTTTTTATTTTAAATTTTGAGACAGGGGGCTGGAGCGATGGCTCAGCAGTTACAGTGCTTGCCTGGCATGCGCAAGTACACAGGTTCGAAACCCCAGCACCACAAACACAGTGAAGTCTCAGAGCAACAAAGGCCACATGAAAAACTAAATAAAACTGATTCTGTCTCTCTTTCTCTCTCTTTCACTGTCCCTCTCTCTTTTAATTTTTTTTTTTTTTTTTTTTTGGTTTTTGTTGTTGTTGTTTTGAGACAGGGTCTCACTAAATTGCTCATGGCCTTGTTTTTTATTTATTTTTTTTAAAGATTTTACAGATTTTTGGAAGGGCAATTTAGCTATCCCTGTTAAAATCTTGAATGCACATTCTCAGTTGGGCATGGGATGCACACCTGTCATCCAGAAATTCAGGAGGCTGAAGCAGGAGCATCACAAGTTTGAAGCCAGTCTGGGCAGCTTAGAGACACCTTGCCTCAAATTAAAATAATAAAATGGACTGGGGATGTCTATCAGTGGTAGAGTGCTCCTGGGTTCAACCCCTAGTACTGCAAAAACAAAAACAGAAAACTTCCATTTAAGAAAACTAGAAAAGAAAAGGAAATGAAACCCAAAATAGGCAGAAAAAAGATCAAGCAGAAATCAATGAAATAGACAACAGAGAAACAATAGAGAAAATGAATGAACTAAAAGTTGATTCTCTGTGAAAAACAGATAAAATTGAAAACCTCTGGTCAGTACAAACCTACGAGCAAAAAATTTTACAATAACATTGAAAACTATTACATACTTAGCAATAAACCTGACAAAAGATGTATAAGTCTGTTACACTGGGGGGGAAAATCAAAACACGTTGCTGGGAGAAATTAAAGAAGAAATGAAAAGATATACTGTGTGCATGGATGAGAAAGGGCAATATTGTTAAAATGCCGTTTCTCTGCAAAATTGATCTATAGATTCAGTGCAGTGCCAGTCAAAATTCCCACAGGCTTTTATGTGGAAATCAATCTGATTCCACAATTTATACAGAGAGAAAAGGACCTATAATAGACAAAGCAATTTTGAAAATGAAGGATAAGTTTGGAAAACTTCCGCTACCTGGTTAATAAAGCTGAGATAGCCAAGACAGACGGATAGACTGACAAATGGAAAATTTAGATGTAGACCCGAATACATAGCATCAATTTATCCTCAACACACGTACCAGGGCAGTTCAGTGGAGCCTGCCCTTCCCCTCAACAAATGGCACAATTGGTTGCCCGTCTATAAAAAGATGAACTTTAAACCATATGCAAAAATTAACTCAGAGTGAATCACACCTAAATGTAAAACCTGAAATTATAAAAGCTCTAGAAGAAAACATAAGAGAAAAACTCTTTGTGGCTGTGGGTTTGGCAGATATTTCTTAGGCTACAAAAAACACAAACCGTAAAAGAAAACAATTGATAAATAACGACTTCATCAACATGAAGAACTTCTGGAGCTGGAGCAGTGGCTGAGTGGTTACAGCGCTTGCCTGGCATGTGTGAAGACCTGGGTTTGAACCTCAGCACCACGTACACAACAAAGTGTCAGAGCAACAAAAGCCACATGGAAAATTAATAAAATTGATTCTTTCTCTCTCACTTACTGTCCCTCTCTCTCTCTTTAAAAAAACGGGGGGGGGGTGCTGTAGATGTAGCTCAGTGGTAAAGCACCCTTGGGTTCAATCCCCAGTTCCAAAAATATCAAATCAATAAAGAATTGGAGTTCTCATATTGTACGAGTGAGAAGGGAAAATATTACAACCACTTTAGACAGTTTGGCAATTTCTTAGAAAGTTGAACATTCACCTACCATGTGACCTGATCATTCTAGGCCTAGGTATTTACCCAAGAAAAATGAAAACACATATCCCTACAAAGATATATTCATGGAAACATCGTTCACAATGGCCAAACTTCTTCCTTTCTTTTTTTTTTTCTGTTTTTGGTTCTGGGAATTGAACCCAAGGGCATGTTACCACTGAACTACATCTCCAGCCCTTTTTATTTTTATTTGAGACAGGGTCTTCCTAGGTTGCTGAGTGTCTCACTAAGTTGCTGAGGCTGGCCTTGACCTTGCAATCCTTCTGCCTCAGGCACCCAAGTCTCTGGGATTACAAATGTGCACCACCACACCTGGCTAACAATAACCAAACTTCTAAAGAACCCAATGTCTATCAAAAATTGAATGGAGGGGCTGGAGCAGTGGCTCAGTGGTTGCGGCACTTGCCTGGCATGGGCAAGGATCCAGGTTCAAATCCTAGCACCGCATACACAACTAAGTGTCAGAGTAATGAAAGCCACACACACACAAAAAAACTAAATAAAATTGATTCTCTCTCCCTCTCTCTCTCATTGTCCCTCTCTCTTAAAAAGAAAAAAATGTTGAATGGATAAATAACTTGTGATACCTCTATACAATAAAATATTACTCAGCCATGAAAAAGGAACAAAATACAGATGCATTCAACAATGTGAACGGATCTCAATTACGAACCTCATTAGACTCGTGAGTGAATCTAGTTATACCTCCTGAAAGAAGTTAGAGGAAAAAACGCAAGCTCTCTGATTTCATTTATGTAAAATCCTAGAGAGTGCAAACTAATCTGTAGCCCAGAGAGCACATCAATATCTGCCTGGGGATTCAGGGGAGTGGGTGGGAGTGTGAGGGAGGGGTTGCAGGATCACAAGAGACCTTTTGGAGGTGATGGATATGTTCACTCTCTTGGTTGTGATGAGAGCTCCATAGGTGGATGGGTAAATCAAACCTTCCACGTTGTGCACTTCAAATGACTGTCAGCTGTGTCTCAATAAAGCCATTGCGATAGAGGGAGCAGGGATGATTTTGCAGAGGATTCCTGAGGCACAGCAACTAGGGAATTGTGTAGGGTATTGCCTGAGTGCGTTGACCTTGAAGGCTGGACCATCTGGTGTCCTGCTCTGGCTCCAACACTTACTAGCTGTGCATTAGAGACAATCCACCACGGGCCTCCGTGAACGTACTACCTTCAAGCACATCTTGGGTCATTTCATTAGGGTAATTTTTTTTTTTAAGAGAGAGAGAAAGAATCAATTTTTATTTAGTTTTTCATGTGGCCTTCATTGCTCCAAGACTTCTTTGCGAACGTGGTGCTGGGGTTTGAACTCGCGCATGCCCCAAGGGTAAATTATTTTATTTAACCTTTCAGCATCTCATTTTCTCATCTCTAAAATGGAGATAACGATGTATCCATATCGTTGAGTGTGTGTGTGTACACATGTGCTACCTACAACGGTTTCCCACCACCCAGTAATTCTGTTACCAAAAGCTGGGAGGGTGCCAGGGAGCCAAAACCACAGATGTCTCCATATCCTTGTGATGTTGGGCCATGGTTTCCACGGAGATTTCCAGCTTCTGGAGCTCAGAGACCAGAGCAGTGGCAGAATGAGGAGGGACAGGTGGGGTGGGTGGGTCAGGGGAGGACCTGGAGCACCCAGCTTGCGTTCAGAGCAAAACCTCCTCCCCCCAGAGAAAACTGAAATGTTGTGATAACACAGTTCTTCTCCAAATTTCATGCTGGTAGAATTACTGGCCAGTAATTACCTAGCAAATTAGAGAATCTACCAGGACCCCAATTAGGTACCTGAAGACATAATTGGTCCCTAATTAGAAAAAGTTGTCAAACGGGAACAATTATCTCTGTTCTCCGTTTCATTTCCTTCCCTCCTCAAGCGAAATCTCTCAGCTCCCCTGCCCCACTGGACTTCCCAGCTTCTGCTGGGAGGAGGGGGAGGCGGAGGCCTGTGTTTGTCACCAGCACTTGTGCCAGCCCCAGGAAGTGGTACCAGGGGCCTCTCCTCTGCTCCTAAAGACCCCTGCACTCACCACCTGTTTTTCTAAGGGTCTGTGCTCTAAACCTAGGCCAGGACCTGGCTTCCAGAAGGTGCTTAAAAATGACTGTGAACTGCAAAGGCAGCTCTGGCCTGAGTGACGGTGCTGAGCAGGCTTCTTGCGGAACACCCCCCCACCCCGCCTGCTTACCAAACCCTGTCAGCACTGCCCCAGGAATGCCATCTGCCATCACCAGGCCCTGGAGGCCCGCAGGAGCCGTCCCCTCATCCCCTCCACCAGCCTCCTGCACTCTGGGCTTCTGAGTGGAGGGAGGACCAGGGAAGGCTTTAGGCAGCAGCTGTCCTTCTGTTCGGGAAATTTGGAGTGAAAAGTCACAGATGCAACCTCAGAAGGTCAGACAGAGGCTGCAACTCAGAGAAGGTGAGTGCAGGATTATTGGGGGGACACAGGACAAAACTAAGGATGAGGCTGGGGGCTGTGATAAATCTTTAACACCCACCCAGGAGCATGGGCTTCATTCTCTAAACACTAGGGAGCCATCCAGCTGGAGAAGCTGCTGCTCAGGCCGGCATGGAGGGAGGGAGGCTGAAGAGGGAGGCTGAGGGGGCTGTAAGGAGCAGGCAAGGTCCTGGAGAACTGAGGCTGTCAGTGCAAGGTGGGTGGTGTTAGGAGGAGGTCGCACCGGTGACCTTTATGTTCAAGCCACCCTACAGAAACCTTCATGATGCACTTGAAAGTCGTCTGTTCAGTGAGTTCTGCCAGAGTATGGAGTAGGAAAAAAGAGTAGGAAAACATATGTGAAAGATGCTACTCACAAAAGACCACATAGTGTAGGATCGCATTTATGGGGTCTACTTTTATGGGATTGCATTTATGTAGACTACTGGCAACTCTGTAGAGACAGAAAGCAGAGGTGTGGCTCCCTAGCGCAGGGCTAAGGTGGGAGTGGACTAAGGGAATGGCTGCTGATGGGTGCAGGGTTTTGTTCTGGGTGAGAAAAATGCTCTAAAATTAGTTTATGGGGGTTGGACCAGTGGCTCAGTGGTTAAGCCCCTAGACTGGCATGCACAAGGATGCAGGCTCAAACTCCAGCACCATGTACACGACGAAGCGTTGGAGCAACAAAAGCCACATGAAAAAAACAAAACTAATTGTCTTTTTTTTCTCTCTCTCACTGTTCCTCTCTCTCTTTAAAAATGATAAAATAAAATTAGCTTATAGAACTGCTGCTGCAGTGCACCCTGTAATCCCAGCAACTCAGAGCTGAGTCAGGAAGATCCCAAGTTCAAGGCCAGCCTCAGCAATTTAGTGAAGCCCTAAGTAACTTAGTGAGACCCTGTCTCAAAATAAAAATAAATAAATAAGTAAAAAGGGCAGGGGATGTGGCTCAGTGGTTAAGCGCCCCTGGGTTCAATCCCTGGTACCAAAAACTAAACTAAAATGAAAATTAGATTATGGTGATGGTCTGTAAATATACATTTTTTTAAAGATAGAATCAATTTTTTTTAATTTAGCTTTTCATGTGGATTTTATTGCTCTAACACTTTAGTTGTGTACGTGGTGCTGGGGTTTGAACCCGGGTCCTCATGCATGCCAGGAAAGCGTGACACCGCTGAGCCACGACTCCAGCCCTGTAAATATGCTTTTAAAAAGTTCATTGTATATATCTCATATTTCACCACAATCATTGCAGATTTTATGCCAATTTTTTTTTTGCAAACTGTGGAATGTAACCATTATGTGAAGCTTTTAAATTGTGACAGTATTACTTAAAAACCACTCATTATTAAACTGTCATTGGTGCAAGATTGGGATGCACAGAATGCTCGTCTGTATGCATTGATGTGATGGCGACGGTGAAATACGGTAATAAAGGTGAACTTTACAGTTTGTAAATTATATCTCAATAAAGCTGTGATTTTTTTTTAAAGAGAGAGGGATAGTGAGAGAGAGAGAGAGAGACAGAGAAAGAGAGAATAAATTTTTTAGTTTTTCATGTGGCTTCTGCTGCTCTGAAACTTCATTGCGCACGTGGTGCTGGGGTTTGAACTCGAGTACTCGTGCATGCCAGGCAAGCGCCGTAACCGCTAAGCCACCGCTCCTTTTATTTTATTTTTTTTAGGAGACAGAAAAAAAGAATCAATTTTATTTGGTATTTCATGTGGCTTTCGTTGCTCCAACACTTCATTGTGTACGTGGTGCTGGGGTTCAAACCCGCCTCCTGTGCATGCCAACGCTCCAGCCCCCTCAGGGGGAGCATTCTAAGCAGCAAGAGCAAAGTCCAAAGGATCTTGCTTGGTTCGCTATGTGAGGAGCATTTGCTTTCCCCGGCTTAGATTTCATAACAGGTCATGGAGTCTGACAGTCCTGGGGTGGAGTCCCTATTTGCCACTTAACTGACTGTGTGACCTGAGTGAATGATTTAATCTCTCTGGGTCCCAGTTCGCTCGTCTTTCACAAGGGAAGCAACTGAAAGTTACCCTAATGGAGGTGTGTGGGGGAGTGCAGTGACTTAAAAGCACCCCTCCACGGGAGCTGTGCAGGTATCATCACTCTGGGGTAAGCAAACCTGGCAATGGGGGAAGAGTCTGAGGGGACCCCAAAGCCTCCATGACCAGAGTCAGCAGAGTGGGGCAGGAGGGGCAATAAGTCACTGATCCCAGAACTAGACGGAGCCCAAGAAGAAATGGGGCTACTCACACCCATACCAGCTGTCCCTTGCATCTGCCTTCCTACTCCTCCATCTTCCACTCCAGAAGCTTCCAGCATGAGGGTTTCTTCCAGTCTCCTCTGAAGAGGGGACTAATTAAACCGTAATTGACACAGCACTAATTAACTTCTTAATTACATGGAAGCACATGATTAGCCACGAAGCAGACACCAATCGTTCATTAGGAAGCAGCTCCTCTCTCTCCCTCCTGTTCCCAGGACCTGTGAGCTAAGGCAGCTGAGGGCCCTGAACAGACAGCATCGTAGCCCTGTGCCCAGACCGGCACCCAGCCAACCCTAGGGAATCACCTGGAATAGCCTGCTGTCCTGGCCTGAAGCTGGGTGAGCTTCCCTGGTCATAATGTAAATTCGGCAGTCCCCAGCTTATGATAGATGGATTCACTTAGGAGTTTCTATTATTTTGGTTTTTGTTGCTGTTTTGAGAATCTTGCTGTGTTTCCCAGACAGATCCCCAACTCATGGGCTCGAGCAATCTTCCTGCCTCATCCTCCTGATGACACGTTTCACCACACCTGGCTCTGTTTATGGTTTTTTTACTTTGAGAGGGTACAAAAGTGAAATGATTCAGTAGAAACCACACTTTGAGCAGGATGCGCTGGCATACACCTGTAATCCCAGCAACTCGGGAGGCTGAGGCAGAAGGATCACAAGTTCAAAGTCAGCCTCAGCAACTTGGCGAGGCCCTAAGCAACTTAGCAAGACCCTGTCTCAAATCAAAAAAATAGAAAGGGCTGGAGATGGGGCTCAGTGGTTAAGTGCCTCTGGCTGGGTTCAATCCTCAATAACAACAACAAAAAGGCTTTGTTTGGTTGTGTGGCATGAACAAGGCCCTGGGGTTGATCCCGAGCAACACACACACACAACTATAAAATAGGCTCTCTGAGAAGTTTTTGCTCAGCTGTGGCCTAATGTAAGGGTACTGAGCATATTTAAGACAGGCCAGGCCGAGCTGTGACATCCCATACATTAGGTGAATTAAGTGCTTTTCCACTTATGATATTTTCCACATATGATGGATTCATCTGGAGGGACGTGACCACGTCCTAAGTCAAGAGCAGCTGTAATAATATCCTGTGCTATTCTGAGTCCCTTAGATCTGAGCATCTGTGGCCTTGCCCAAGTCAGGACTGAAGTGCAGGCTTTGGAGCCCTGAGCTCCTGCCTCCCTGGGGTAGGGGGAGCCCCAGGCAAGCCCTAAGTAGAGAGTGACAGCAAACCAGCCTTTACAAGATGCCCCCCCTGTGCCGCTGGCCTCCTGCAGCTTAGGATGTTGAACTTCCCTGACACCCAACAGAATAGGACTTTTCCAGAGGAGGAGACTGAGGTTCCATGAAGGTGAGATGTAAACCTGGGAGCCTGACTCGGACTCCAAAGCCATGTTTCTCCCCACCAATTCTTGTGAAATTGGCCAGCCCCCACAGTGCTCCAAACTGGGATGTGGACTGGAAGGGGATTTGTCACTTCCTGTGGAGCCATTCCCACCCGCCCAGCAACACAGTTTAAACTTCTGTGTAGAACCTGGAAAGGAGTGGGCCTCGTGGGTTCAAATCCCTGCTTTGTCCTTTCTAGCTCTGTGATACCTAGTGAGTTCATCAACCTCTCTGTGTCTTATGTTCCTCCTCTGTGAAGTGGAAATAATAAGCTGGAATAATTCATTCTGGTTCCAGAAACGCCTCAGCCTGGGAGGTTAGGGTGTTATCCTTGCCCAGCCAAAGTGGGGAAATCAAAGGCATGGAGACATGGCTGGAGGACATTCCCAGGTTCCCAACCCTGGAAAAGTGGGGAGCTGGGTGCTGACCCATTTACAAGGGTCTCAGGAGCACAGTTCCTCCTGCTGTCCCATTGTGTCCTCTCCTCTGTCATCAAGAGGGCCCGTGAAGAAGAACTGTGGGAGGAGAGGACTGGAGGGTACTTGGGGCAGGGGAGACAGGAGGTTACTTTGGGGGTGGGCATTTATGTTGTTTGAGTATTGAAAAAAGCAAAGGTGCAGACGATCTCTTCTGGGAGTAGTGAGTGGACCAGCTGGCCAGGTCCTGGTATAGTTCATGCACATGAGGCTCCAAGGGGCATTATGTCTGGTTTCAGGAGACCCTTGGTGTCCTGGCTCACAGTTTATTCCTGATGCAGGAGTCTGGGGAGCTGGCCCTGGGGGGTGGCGATGCTGGCTTCAGTGCAGGGGGTAGGGATTTGTGCACTGTCCCTTTGCCACCTCCTTCCATACACTCTCACCCCTCAGTTCTCTTCAGGTCCCTTCCCAGAGAGCCAGGCTGGGCTCCAGGGCCGAGATCCCTGAGCAGGATGGCCCACCTCAGCTCTGACTGGGTCTGGCTCCTACCCTTGTCGGGGAACAGGGGAGGCAAAGACCCAGCTCTAGCCCTGTCCCCAGCATGCTGTGGGCAGCGCCAGCCCCCAACCCCACCAGGTCCCTGGTGTCCCTACAAGAGGTACAGCCCCTCCAGCTGCTTAGTCCTGCTCATCTCTGGGAATGGGGCATGCATGGCAGCAGGCCCTCTGAGTTTCTGGGCTCTCGCTCTATTTCTGATGCTTGCTGGTCATGCCACCAGAAATTCCCATGCCCCTCCTCTCCTGCTTTTTTCTAGGACCTTCCTGTCCTTGCACAGGTTACAGGTCTCTCCTCACCTGTAACATGGACTTTTCAATCTGCCCTCCTGGGACCCCGTGCACTGTAGGTACTCAGGGAACACTGACTATAGTCCTTCAAGGTCTTGTCCAAAGCCCTCTTCCTCCAGGAGGCTCTCCAGGACCACTCTGGCCTCAGGAGGCCATTCCCTTCTCTGTCTCCCACTGCCATGTCTCATCCTGAGGGACACCCATGTCATGCATTCACCCTGCCCCCACTTTTCCTGGGCTTGCTGTGTGCCAGGCACTGCATGCTTCACATCTGCTGGCTCATTTAGCCCTCCTAACATCTCTATGGAGCAGGTACACCATTACTATCACCATTTTACAGAGGAGGAAAATGAGGCAAAGAGGTTGGTAGCACAGCAAACAGTGATGGACCTGGACTGAGGACCCAGGAGGAAAACTCCAGAGTCATGCTCTTCACCCCTACTGCACTCAGGATTGACAGATGCTTGCAGGACACATGCATGACAAATTCCCATGGACTTGGTGAGGTTTCCAATGTCACTGGCAGGCACACCTGGGCTCTTACTCTATTGCTATGGTGTAGCATGTGGTCAGCTTGTGTGTAGAGATGTTTCTAAATGACCACATGTTGTGCCAGGTGTGGTGGCGCACACCTGTAATCCTAGCAGAAGGATCAAGGCCAGCCTCAGCAACTTACCAAGGCCCCAAGCAACTTAGTGAGACCCTTTCTTAAAAAAAAAAAAAGAGGGGCTGGAGCGGTGGCTCAGCGGTTTCGGTGCTTGCCTGGCAAGCACGAGGACCCAGGTTCAAACCCCAGCACCACGTACACAACTGAGTGTTGGAGCAACTAAGGCCATGCAAAAAAACTAAATAAAGTTGTTTCTCTCTTTCTCTGTCTCTCTCGCTATCCCTCTCTCTTTAAAAAAAAA